>SZWC01016533.1:1290-52737 GCA_023375785.1 Penium margaritaceum | reverse complement strand
AAAGGAGCCATCTGGCTCAGTTTCAGGTCCACAGGAGCAAGTTCCAGGAAAGTACCAGATGCCTGCTCCGATCGCCGATCCGACTTCACCATTGGAAAGATCAGGTGGCAAAATGTCTACGGTCCAAGTTTGAGGCCGATCCAACGGTCGGATTGGGAGATATGAATTTTCAAAGTTTCGGGGGTCATGGACCGTCGATGTCTGGGTGGGCATGGGTGATGGCTCCATGCCTTAGCCTGAGAAAAGAAAAAGGCAAGAGGTCCAGGGTCAAGACCTGATGGGAGAAATATCCAAAAAGGTCCTTGGTCTTAGGATTGCCTTGTCAGAGTGTGCTGACTAGGATAAAGGTACCTCTCCTTACTTTTTGGGTGAGGTGAGATCCTTGTGTGCTAGCCATGGACACATGGCAATTCTCCATGGGTTTGTGGGTTATGTGACCACTAGGAGTGTGCCATGAGAGCATTCTCTAGCTCTCTAGGTCGTGTGTGAGTGGTCAGCCTGATTGCTAGGCTGATTTCCTCCCTTGTGTGAGATTATGGACTCTAGTGTGTGAGCCTTAGCCTCCATGGCTAAGTGATGTGGCTTGTGAGAGGGCTGACTTGCCCAAGCTCTAGCTCTATATGTACTCCACCATTTTGAGTGATTGAACAACCATTCTTCAGCACAAGTGATGCCCTTCCAATCACACATGCTCGCTGCTCCAAGGCTCCCTCTCTCCTCAAGTTCCAACAAGCACCACCTTTAGCTAGTTTGGTTTTGGCTCCTCTAATGCTTTTTAAGTATTTTCTAGGTGGAGCATGTCCATGGCTCAGAAACAAGTTGAGTGAAGCTAGGGTCACCACACAACTCCAACTTTGTGGAATTGCTCATGAGTGAAGCAACCCCTCCTAGCCATGTTCACCCATGTTTTCTTGCACCACCATGCATGAGTTTGGGTTGTCCCAAGTGAAGCGGCGACTGCATGACGGGGCCGCCCTTGGGACCACCGATTGGTATCGGTACTAGGACCATGATCGTGAGCACTGTCACGGAAGAGTGTTAAAGGCATTTGCCTCTTGTGAAACCTCGACTTCAATGAGTGCTCCCATTGTCACCCTAGGTTGCTTCCCTCAAATTGCTTCAATAAACATCTTAAAATTCTTAGACTTTTCTACGGTCTTGTTGTAGGTTTGTGCAATGGATAGGGCGTACTCGATGCCCTACCAACCTTTCAAGACCAATTCTTGGGAAATGCTTGTCTTCTCCCTATGACTAGGGAATTTCTGCAACTCAGAGACAACCATCTTGCTTGTTTTGTCGCATCGCTTTGGGTCTCGTAGTTGGTATTCCTGCCAAAGTTGTTTCCTACCGAGATATCCAAATCCATGGTGTCTCACATTCCTACCGCTCTTCTTGGATGTGAATTAGCGTGTCGGCTGTGTCCTTTGTCACCATGCCATTTTCTTCTAGCAAATTTGGAATTGGCCTAACAGTTGTTCTCCTTTTCCTTTCTGCTTGGCCAAGATTTTCTTATCACTTCCTCCAAGNTTCTCTCGTCGGCTCGTAGCTTGGCCCTCCCCCTTGCTCTTTGCAGCCGCTTGGGGCGTTTACAAGGGTCTTGTCGTTTTGACCAGGGGCTTGCCACTATGGAGCCATTTCATGTATCAGGGCCTTGCTTGTTGAGCTCATCGTCACATCGAGCTAGTGTAAGGTCCTAGAGGAACCTCTCTCCTCATCCCTCTTTTGGAGATCTTGATCCGCTCATGAGAGTAAGAAACAACTCCTATTTCTTTTCTCAATTTCCCGGTGACCCCTTTTAGACTCTTTGTATTTTCTCTAAAAAGGGACTGCTTTAAGTTTGAAATCTGAACTGACCTATTCCGGTCTTGACAGAGCAGCAAAGTGAGCTGATTCTTATGAACATCCAAAGATGAATTCCTTGGGTTTACCACTTTTCCACTCCTTTGATTGTGTGATGTGCATGTAGCTGCTACAACTTGTTGATGATGATGGAGACTGCTCCACGTGATGATGTCATCAATCACATCGCTGCAAGTGCTATGATCCAATATTGCAAACACGTTGAGAAACAACTTGATATACTTCGGTCAGAAATCATTTCTATGAGTTGCTCCTTGACCATTGCAGCATGGAACTCTATTACTATTCTTGATGGAGGGACCTGCAACTAACATTTAATTCATATTGAAAAAGCCTAAACAAGGAGGGTACATGAGCTCTATTTGACGTTCACCAACTCTCCCTCTTTTTTCTGCACTCTGTTGTGAGTGAAAATGCTTTGAGGAAGAATTTAAAACGTCGTGGAGAGGTTGTAACTCCCTTTGGATTCCTCCCTGTCACCGGTGATAGCCTAGGACGTTGCACAAGTGCTCAAGGTCCCACAATTCTACTTCCAAACACTTGATTGGAGTATGAGGATCTTCACTAGCACTACTACTATGAAAAACTAATCTATCATGTATGCCACCTTCAATAAGATGGGCTTGTTGCCACCACTTGCCAACAGAGTAAGAACTCTATCCATGGACCACAACTCCATCATGCATGCCAACTCCATGAGGTGGGCTTACTGCAACCACTCGCGAACACGATAGGACAGTTATCCATGGAGCATGGCTCAATCATGCATGTCACTTGCAAAAAGGTGGGCTTAATGCAACCACCTGCCCATATGGCAAGTTTTCCTTTTGTAGCTTCTCTCTAATGCAAGCATTGCTTCATGGCTCGATGAAAAGCTTGGATTCCTCTCTCCTTGTGCATGAAACAACCCTTCTTTTAGACGCACTNCACAGTCTGCTGTTGATGTACCAGATCCACACAACAAAAGATGTAGACCTCCTCCACCATCATGGAGGTCTTCTTCTCTACCCTCCCTTTCTCTTACAAAGGTCTAGATGGAAAGCATGACACGGCTGATTGGAGCTTCATTGCTCCACATGCACTCTTAATGCCATTCTGAGTGACATGAATTGTTGCACTTACTATGATTTTTTCCCAAGAGCCTTTTTTACATTTACACCTTTAGTTTTTGCTTTCATTGTTTCATGTTCGGCACGTTTGCTACCACATGAGCTCTTCTCCCTTTGCAACTCCTCATTGTTTTAGAGGATCCCATCCCTTTTCATCCTCCTCTTCTTCCACTTTCTTTGCTACACTATGCATGACGCACGAGGGGTACGGTAGTTATAGAAGGTTGAAGTTGAGTCAATGCAAAGGCGTTTAGCCTTGATTTGTTTGTATAGATGCCATTGCTCATGGTGGTTAGCTAACTTGCTACTACCACCATGTTGCTTGTGGCTTCAACTGCACGATCTGTTGATTTATGTGTGTTTTCCTCTTCTTGCTATTGGAAACCTTCTATCATAGGCTTTACTACTTCATGTGCAGTTCTAAGTTGAAGCATGCATAATGTTTCTTTAACCAAGAGCCTTTGCTCTTCAGATCCTTCGTTGGCTTTCCCACATGGAAGTTGTTTCTTAAGCTCATGAGTTGATGTTAACGAAGGGATGGACAATGAGATGGTGTTCCCTATGCAGCGCGTTTCTCTTTCTCCATTGTGCTCTTTTCATCTTTTACTAGTGCAGGTCCAGCGCCACATTTGACTTCTACACGAAACATCATGAAGGAAGACAAACTTCCTCTCTCTTTGATGCTTGAGTTTGTATAGCTGTGAAGATCTTGTTACTTTTGAAACCATTTTGGGCATTGTATATAAATGCTCTTGCCATGTGCAAGCTAAATGTCATGAAGGCCGGTTTTGCAGCATGCTTGAGAGAGGATGGATAGGGTCTCCTCCTCAAGTTAGAACATGGATAGTGGTGGCTTCACTTATCTTCGCCACTTCTTTTTTTGTTGCACTAGCCATACACAGAGCATATTACTTTGATACCATGTTGGATTTTAGGGGCCACATGCAAGAATAACCAACAACCTCACTATAGAGCCTTCACTATAGAAAGGGGATCCTTTCTACCCTAGGATCTTCTTTGTGTTCAGCTAACTTAGTGGAAGTGAAAATGTGGAGTAAAACATTGTCAAAAGTGAAATGTATAAGTACAAGATTATTCTAAGAAACGACAGTTAAACGTATCTGATTTCCATGCTCTGACGCATATCTTGGCTCTAAACTAAGGCACAATGTCTTGCTAGGCAATCAAGGCCGTCCATACAAGGGTCTTAGTGTAGCCACTGTCTTCAGCAATACAAGGCTTTTTGGACATCAGGAACACCTCCTTGTTGGGATGACAGCATAGCAAGGAGGTTCCGCCAGGCGTACGAGGTCGTCAAGGGGATCTCTTGCACAACTTTTCTTGTCTTGGCATGACCACTAAGCAATGGTAGACCAGCCACCAGTCAAATTTTCATCCTCCACCCAAGTTGACAGGCAAAGCCGGGTTTACAAGGGTCCTAAAGAGATCTTGAGTAGTGTCCTTCACATTGGCTCGTAATAAAAGCCAGGCTTTCACGGGCCTTAGAGGGATCTCCAACATGAACCTCCATTAAGGTTGGCAGATAGAGCCAAGCATACAAGGGTCATGGAGGGATCTTTGGCAGGTTTTTCCACTTAAACTGATAAGGACCGCCAGGCTAAGAGGGGCCTTGGAGGGATCTCCAACTATGCCTTCATGAAAGCTACTTTGGTGTTAAGGCGTGAAGCCTTGCACGTGGACTTGAGATAAAGTGAATATAATTGAGTGGAGATGCTGGAGATACATCATTGAAGATGTATTGAAGATTTAAGAGATGAACCAATGAAGATAGTTGAGTCTACTATGGCCACAGCCTTCTATACTTGCGATCTTTACACTTTGACTACCTTCGTGGTGATTAAAAGAAGCTTCTTCTGGTGCACAATAAGGTTCTATTGTAACCATGATTGTTGCACCATATGGCTAGCCACATGGCTAAGGAGAAGGTAAGTAGATTAGATATACATGATGTTCACCAACTCTTCTCCTTTTTGTTGCATTTTGTTTTGAGAAAAGACGCTTTGAGGAAGGATTTCAAATGTCATGGAGAGGATTTTTATGCGCAATCACCACGAGTAAACACACATTCCAATGTTTGTATGAAAGAAAAACATATGGTGAGGATCCTTCCATGAAAGAAACCAAGAAAATGGACAGTGTTTTGAGGAAGTTACTTGTTAGAGTCAAGTTCATACATAACTTTGTGTACATGAACAGATCAATTTCCATGATCTTTTTTCACAGCAAGGTTCACGGAAAACTTCACATAAAGTTCTTTAACATGAATAATGTCTTGAAGCAAATTAATCGTGCCTTTGCTTCAAATGATGTACATAGCGTGCACATTCTACATTTTGTCCTATTTGTGTAGTGTTGAATCCTTACCTATATTGTACATAACTCTGCACATGCGGATTATGGAAGGTTTACGTGTGAGTGGAATAGTCCGACACTAGATGGGTTGGTCAAAGCTCAATATCCATTCTGCTAAATGTCTATCGTGTCATTTACCAGATACTACTTGAGTCCGCCTCCCCCCTCCCACTTGAAAATGTCTTAAGGTGGTATGTTAGAGAGTGTATCTTGAGAATCCTTATGTTATAAATTATTGTATTTGGAAGGAGGTGCGGATATTCTGATACAGCCCCAAAATACTTTGTTTTCCTCATACTCTAATTGATATAGTTTGCCGATACAATCATGGGTTTTGTGGGAGGATAGGGGGGGAAGTCCCATTGTGGCGGGGTCAAAGTACACCAAACATTTCATGTACATCCTTATAGTTGGTTCTCTAGATTAAGTAAGAGACGTCGGATTCTTGAGATGAATGGGTTACAAGTACTTATTGTGGATGTACAAAAGTATTTTTTTTTTCATGTCTACCACATACACTCATAGCTTCTCCCGCAATACACTCGTCCACTTCAAGGGGGAGGGGGTCCTTGTATCCCCGTCCCCCCCAACAATTGACAGTGTATCGAGGTGGTGTATTGGAGTGTGTATCTGGAGGAGCCTTCTTCTTTAATCTAGTGTATCCAGAAGGAGGTGCGGACCTTTTGTAACACAAGTTCAAAAATAATTTGTTCTCCCACTACACTCCACTTTAAACTTCCCCAATGCTTTATAGGGTTTCACTGGGAAGGGGGGAGGAATCCACTTGAGGTTTGTTGTGGCAGGGTGGCAGTACACTAAACCATTTGTGTACATTCTTTAAGCTGGTTATGTAGAAGAAGCAAGAGACCTCCAATGCTTGAAAAACGACGACTTACAAGTACATAATGTAAAGGTGCGCAAGTCTGTCTCTCTCCTTTCTACCACATACACTCCCACCTACACTCCCGTAATACACTCGTCCACTTTGCATGCGATCTTTGTATACCACCCTCCCCCTACAAGTTGAAAGTAGATTGGGGTGGTGTATTAGAGAGTTTAGTCGGGAGAGCCTTCTATAAACAACTAGTGTATTTGGAGGGAGATGTGTACTTGCCACTACATCATTTCAAAGAAAACTTTGTTCTCCCTTATACACTTCCCCAATACACTAGAGTTTTGTGGGGGGGGGGTCCACTTGGGTTCTCATTTTGGCAGGGTCAAACTATTTTAAATTATTTGTGTAAAATTGTGTCGGCAATTATGTAGATGAAGCTAGATACATGGGATGCTTGAAATTGATGGCTTACAAGTACTTTATGTAGATGTACACAAGTATGTTTTTCTCCTTTTTGCCAGATACACTCCTAGGTACACTCTTGCAATACTCTCGTCCACTTTGGATGGGGGGGGTGTCCTCGTATCCGACCCCCCCCCCAAATAGTTGAACGTGTACTGGGGTGGTGCACTAGAGAGTGTAGTTGGAGGAGCCTTCCTTTTCAAACTCTTGTATTCGGATGGAGGTGCCAACCTGTCGTTACACAAGTTTGAAAAAACTCTGGTCCTCGAATACACTCAACAATACACAACGAGGTTTTTGGGGGGAGGGAATGGGGGGATTCACTTGTGGTCCCATTATGGTAGGGTTAAAGTACACTGAACTGTTTGTGTATAGCCTTATCTTTGGTAACATATACAAAGTGACATACGTCATATGCTTGAAATCAACGCCTTACAAGTTATGAATGTAGATGAAAACATGTTTTTTTTTCTATCTACCAGATACACTCCTAGCTACACTCCTACACTAGACTCATTTTCTTGGGGGAGGGGGGAGGGGAGAGGGGGGTCCTTGTATCCCCTCCCCCAATAGTCGAAAATGTATTAGGGTGGTGTATTGGAGAGTTTAGATGGGAGAGTCCTCTTTTCTAAACCAATGTATTTAGAGGGAGGTGCGGACCTATCATAACACAAGTTTAAGGAAACTTCGTTCCCCCACTACACTCTCCAATTCACCTCCCCAATACATTGTTGATCAAATGGCGACATCACCCTATCATGATATCATTCTCATTCATCATATGGGCGTTAATTGAAGGAAACGAGGGGTTTAGGACCACACGCTTTATTTAAGAGGAATACGATAGACAAAACAACCGATGTGTAAGTCAGAGGAAATATGGAGGCTTCTAAAGAAAAACTACAATACATGATCATTCCTTTTTAACCAAAAGATTCCAATTTAGAAACATAGAAACAAAATTTAGAAACAAAAAAATTGATATTGAAAACAATCGAACTCTTCCAAAATAGACAGTGTTCCAAAAGGTGAACATCTTGATCTAAGCTCCTAGGAGGTATACTTAAAGAGGATTAACTATTCACATGTATCATAGTGTATTGAAAGGGGATGATTGACCATGATTAGAGAGGTTGTAACTCCTTTTGGCTTCTTCCCCCTTCAATGATGAAGGCCAAAACCTTTGTGGTGGTGCTCAAGGTCCCACAAGTCTACTTCCATATACTTTGTTAGAGTGTGAGCATCTCCACTAGCACATATCTTTTAGATAATTACTCCAGCAATTACGTCAATATCAATGAGATGGACTTATTACCACCACCTGACAACATGGTAATAACTTTGTCCATGGAGCATAACTCCATCATGCATGCCACCTCCACCAGGTGGGCTTCCTAAATTACCGGCCAACATGGTAGGATTGTTGTACATGGAGCATGACTAAATCAGAAATGCAACTTGCCAAAACTTAGGCTTATCATGACCACCTATCCAAATGGCAAGTTTTCCTTTTGGAGCTTCTCAAAATTGCAACCGCTGCTTGAAGGCTCGATGAGAACCTTAGATTCCTCTCCCCTATGGTGTGACAATGCCCTTGTTGCCGACCCATTTTTGCTTTGGATCACGAGTACAACTTTTGGATTGTGTCTTGTCATCATAGCCAATTCTTTCAAGACGTTGCCATGGCTACTCCCCACCTAACAATGAAGTTGGGTATTCAGCTTCTACTGGCGATGTACAAGATCCACATGACAAAGGACCTCCTCCATCATGAAGGTCTTCTTCTCCACCCTCCCCCTCTCTTACAAAGGTCTAGATGAGAAAAATCACATAGCTTGTTGGGGCTTCATTCCAGTTGGGGCTTCATTCCATTTCATCTTGCATAGTTGAAGCTAAGTTGTTAGAAATGAAGTAAGCATTGGTGCACTCGTAGAGACGCTGCCATTGATGGTGGTAAGTTGACTTGCTACTACAACCATGTGTTTGTTGTCTTCAAATGCATAGTCTGGTGCTTTGCGTCTGTTTGCCTCTTATTGTTATTGCACACCTTTTGTTACACGCTTTGTTTCTTGAAGTGTGGTTGTTAGTTGAACCGTGAATTATGCTTCTTTAACAAAGCTTGTTGGCTCTAGAGCTCTTTGCACTCGTTTGACCACATGGACGCTGTCTCTTAAGCTCATGGGTTGATTCAAATGTATGGATGGACAATGAGATGGTGGAGCTTGTGCACTCTCTCTCTCTCTCTCTCTCTCTCTCTCTATCTCTCTCTCTCTCTCTCCCTCTCTCTCTCTCTCTGTTCTCTTCTTCTCTTTGGCTATTGTAGGTGGAGCCATGTGTGAAATATGCACTACTCATCATGATGGAAGACAAATGCCATCTGTCTTCCATGCTCGAGTTTCTACACCTGCCATAATCTTGTGGACTTTGCAACCATGTTGAACATAGTATATAGATCCTCTTATTCTACGCAAGCCAAAAATGACAAAGGGGGATCGTGCTCAACGCTTCAAAGAAGATTAATAGGGTATCCTCCTCAAGGTAGAACAAGGATGGTGAAGGGTGGCCTCATCAATCCATAGTGTTGCTTCTGTTACTACATTAACTACATGAAGAGCCTACTCCTCTGATACCATGTGGGGTTGTAGGGGACAGATACAAGAAAATCCAACCACATCCCTGAGAGCCTTTGCTAAAACAAGGGAGGCCTTTCTACCCTAGGATCTTTTTTGAGTCGAGCAAACATAGAGAAAGTAAAAATGAAGAGTGTAATCTAGTTAAAAATACAAGGTACAAGTACAAGATTTTTTGATTGAATAAAACTAAATAGAGCTAGTGTCCATACTTTGAGGCATCTCCTTTGCCTACACTAGGCCATAACACCTTGCTACATCGTCAGGTTTGTCCACACGAGGGTCGCTCTAGAACCCGCAAATCAGGGCCTCCTCCTTGCGAGACTCATAGCCATGACGCTTACGGGTTCGTCAGAGGGATCTCTTCTAAATTCTCACAAGTCTTGGTATGCCAAATAAACTATGGTAAACTGGGCACCTGTCATTGTTTGTCCTCATCCTAGGCTAGTAGGCAGAGCCAAGCTTACACGGGCCTTGCTGGGATCTTTAGCAATATCCTCCACCAAGGTTGGCGGGTCAAGCTAGGCTTGCAAGGGCCTTGGAGGGACCTCCAACATGAAGCTACACCTAAGCTGGAAAGTAAAGCAAAGCTTCCATAGTCCAAGAGGGATCTCAAGCAGTACATTGATCAAAGTCACTAGAGTGGTCAGGTACGGAGGCCTGCATATTGACTTGAGATAAAGTGGATATTGTTCACTGAATATGTAAGACATAAGCCACTAACAATATATTAGAGATAATGGAGATGAACCACTTAAGATAGTTGAGTGTACCAGTTCCACCACATTTTTTACTTGTGGTCTCGGTTAGTTGATTGCATTGGTGGTGGTCCGAGAAGCAACCTCTAATGCAAGGTGAAGTTTCACCATAGTCGTAGTTCTTGTACCAATCTGGCCACATGCCTTTTTGGATGCCATCTATCACAATGTCCATGATCATCAAATCATGGACATTGTGACTTATCATGGACTAGTAAGAGCCATTGATCACCTTAGCCAGAATCCTTGCATCTCAACACTCCTTTTCCATGAACATGAAGAGTCATTGTGTGGAATCCAGATTGGAGAGAATTTCCTTGAAATGGGAGCTTCTCTCATCCTTGATTGTGCACTAGAACCATGGGGAAACTTCATTCTCAAGGAAGTTTCATGAAGTTTTACTTATGCTCTGTGTATGCTACCACATGATCACATATTGTTCGTGGATGGCCGTCAACATGAAGCTCGCACTAGAGCTCTTCCGTAGGTTTTCAACATGGCGATGAGGGATAACCATAGAATAGTACCTACGGACTGCTGGTATAGAGCAGTCTAGACTTGTTGCCCTCACATTGCACCATGTGTTTTGTTGAGCCACGCGTGGTCCCACCTGACCATCAAGCATATGCACCATTGTATAGCTATTTCCTCTAAGATGCATGCACTATTGTCATCTTCATGCTTCCACACAAGCCTCCTTTTACACGCTTTACAATGTTTAAGCGGAAAAAGTGTGGTTCCTGGGAGGAAGAATTTGGTGTCAAGTTGCAATGGTAGACTCACGAAAAATTCAATAATTTCTTCTTGGAGTTGTCGATTGTAGTGTCCTGTGTATCATGTTGAAGTAGTAAATCAGCGTAGTTATTGCTCACTCTAACAGTTCTTAGATGGATTAACTTGTAGCTAATACTACATCATGGGATGCGGGCATGAATATATGATTTTTAGCTAGCTAAAAGTGATATGGATGTTCACTTTACCTTCTAAAATGCATTTCATTACCACAGAGGCTAAGCATGTACATTTTCACATTTGTTTCCATTATTTGAGATGTATCAATGTCTTGTCAAGGAGGTGATGGATATTGTCCCATTCATGTCTCTCATTCCGGTCATTTTCAAATTCCGCGGCCTTTGTGATTATATGCCTTTACACTCGGATAAAAAAACATTGGGAGACTAGCTAAACCTGCTGAGGTCGTGTTTGGATGACATGCACCATCACACAATGCAACATCATTTAGGACAAATCTACAATGAAATCCAATGTGAAGTTGGATAAAGTACCAAAAAGATGGAATTTGCTGGCATCTACAGCCTCTTTAGAGCCATGTCCCACTATTTTGTGCAAGCTTGACTATTGTCAAGCTATCAGTGTTAAATTAGGATGATATTCAAAGAATACATAAACGTAGACATCATTTGCGCATCTGCCAAGTGGAATGTGCCTTCGTGCTTTTGGCATCCATTTCCTTGCACTTGTTTCAATTTTACTCATTTTTGATTTTGTGATGGCGTGAGAGAGAAACAAACCTGGTTTATTTCTTTTAAGAAGGGACTCATTTTAGTTAAGTCAATGGTTTTTCAAGCCCACCACTCTTCAAAGAAAGGAACGTGGCTAGTTTTCATGCCAATAATTGGCATATGAACTCAATTCAAGAGTATTACGTCGTAATCAAAGAATGTAAAAGGTAGTTGATGTTGAAATAAAGGTGTGCAAACTTGAGTAAAAAAAGAGCAAAGAGAATGTGAAGAATTGGTAAATGTAAGGATTGATTGTAGTTTACGTGACATGGAGAGAGAGGGGGGGGGGGGGGNCTTTTAAGAAGGGACTCATTTTAGTTAAGTCAATGGTTTTTCAAGCCCACCACTCTTCGAAGAAAGGAACGTGGCTAGTTTTCATGCCAATAATTGGCATATGAACTCAATTCAAGAGTATTACGTCGTAATCAAAGAATGTAAAAGGTTGTTGATGTTGAAACAAAAGGTGTGCAAACTTGAGTAAAAAAAACGAGCAAGGAGAATGTGAAGAATTGGTAAATGTAAGGATTGATTGTAGTTTACGTGACATGGAGAGAGAGAGAGAGGGAGAGAGAGAGAGAGACTACGAGAGGGAGAGAGAGATATAAAGAATAAGAGGGAGAAAAAGAGTGTTGACTGGTCAAAAATTGAACACACACATAAAAGATAACCCTTCTCATTATGAAAAAAGTATTTCATACATGCTGAAAGAAGGAAATGCTCATGCAAGGTTATCCATTATAAAAAAGGCTTCCCACTCTTTGTGGTTATGCACATGAATGTTTTGAGGATTCCTTTCATGACAAAAACATCAATTCATTTGCAGGGGTCATCACGACACAAGATCTTGGACAGACATAAATGCATGAAACATGGAAGGGTTGCTTTTAGAAAGAGGTTCATATCACAAGGATGTTGATTTTCAGTTGAAGGAAACTCAAAAGAATGTTTTTTTCACCGAAGAAGATGTCACATTTATCAAGTTGGGATCCAATTTTGGGTTTGCAAAAAAAAATGTGACATGAATTCACATGAAGGAATAAGAATGAAAAGACCTTGAAATGTGATTTAATACATCAAAACAACAAAGTCAAAGATGTGGTAAAACATAGAGATATGGATAGAGACATAGATATCAATCTCGATATGCATACTGTTCTGTTTATGACAGACAAGTCCTTAAACTCTATAAGTGGGCATGCTTGTTCGTGAAGCTATGGCCAACTACACGTAAACCTTGCGATTTTGTTTCATTCGGCAAGGGTGTTTTTGTAACCTGGCCTAGCCTCTGGTGTTCTGCTTCCAACGATGTTGACACTTTCGTCCAAATTCAAAAGGGGTTTACAAAAGTATCATGAAAGTTTTCAATTGTACAATGTTGTATAATTTACTTCTCAAAAATTCTAGACTTTAGTAAGACCTCAACTGAATATACCCAAAACTCCCAACATCTCATTGGAGATTCTGAAAGCGGCCACTCATGACCCCACATTGCAAGCCTAGCTTGGCTCAAGTTCCAAATACCTCCCACATGCCTCATACTCATTCTCAACATTTTTGTCATGCTAGACAAAAGTGAGATGGTTCACAGTTGGAAACGGGGCTCGTTACTTTTCAGGAGAGTGGGGTCATTTGGGTTTTTTTTAGAAGCAAACAGTGTACTTTGTTGTAAGTGCCAAAACTTGGTGGTGTACATATAGTATACTGATGCAAGAAAATGAGGCTCGATCAAGCATTTGGGGGTTTGGGTAGATGCGTGACACAACGCCGTGTCCTGGTTTGTTGGAATGAGAAGTCCCTTGTTTGGTTCGACGGGGTGTTTGAGACCAAATTTGGGGTTTGTGAGGTTTATCAAAGTTGCTAAAAAGAACCAAGTTTCAAGTCTCAAAACATCGAGGAACGTTGAGAATATGTTCCGGCGATTTTGGGAAGTGACTCAAAAAGCAGTCGTCAACACGCGAGGATTCTTGGGTAGTCCAGAGAATTCCCTCCGAGCGCGAAACAGTTCTCGCAACTAAGTCACAATGTAGGTTGGGAGCGGCGAGGCAAAACTAGGTTGCTTTTGGGTATGAGCCCTTGGTGTTCCATTGGCATAACAATTCCCCCCTTTTTACCGCAAAGTCACATCACGTTACTCCCACGTGCCCGTAGTTGGGCTCGATAGCCGTTGATGAGAAGATTGACGTGTTAGAGCATGTTGTACGGAAGCTATTGTGTGCTACGTCGTAGTTCTTCCATTTGACTAGATACCGATTGTTGTCTCTTTGTTGGCGGTGATCAAGAACTT
Source organism: Penium margaritaceum (assembly GCA_023375785.1). Lineage (NCBI taxonomy): Eukaryota > Viridiplantae > Streptophyta > Zygnematophyceae > Desmidiales > Peniaceae > Penium > Penium margaritaceum. The sequence goes on along the minus strand of SZWC01016533.1, from coordinate 38,903 downwards.
CCTCAACTTCGTACTCGTGTTTGCTGTCTACAATCATGGGTGGCGGAGCTGGTGCCATTCTTCTATAAAAATCTTCTACAGGATCGATGTTGTGTCGTAATTTGCTATTGTGAAAAACCAGGTGTATGTGCATGTTATCGAGTAGGTGAATCTTTGCGACGATTGGAGTGCACATCTCCAAAGCATCAAAGGGATCTAACCACCGGTGTTTGAGCTTCAAATTGCTTAATCCGGGGAGTTTGAGGATCACAAAGTTGAGCAAAACTTTGTTGCCGGTCTTGAACTCCTCATTTTGCCGATATTCATTGGATTGCCGCTTCATATCTGCTATAGTCTTTACAAGAGTTTGACTAGTTTCCTCCCAACTTTCCGGAAATTCTCGCCGATGTGCGTTGACGACGAGGATGCCGATATCAGTCTGTAGGCCAATTAGGGTGGTTGGTTCTGCGCCATAAAGAACCTCAAATGGTGTTTTCCCATTACAACAGATGTTTCCAAAAAAACTCGGATATTGGTAGCTTGAGTGCCAGGTCGGTGTTGTGAGGTTCGCATAGAGTGCGTACAAGTTCTTCGGTTTCTCCATCTGTTTACGGATGGAATGTCGATGAAATTTGAAGTTGACTCCCATACTATCGCATTGTATCTGGTTAGAGTTGGCTTGTGAGCCGCGCATCTTGATCCTTCATCATTGACGGCTTAACCTCATGCAGTCAGACAATTTGGTCAAGAGATAACCATGTTGCTCCTTTGGCGGTTACATCCTTAGTGGTGGGAATGAAGTGCGCCATCTCGAAAGATATGTCAACAAAATCAAGCATGGTGTTGAACCCTTTTGGTGTGACGAGCAAACCGGTCACAAAGTCCATAAAGATGTCGGTGCACGGTTTCTCTGGTATTGGGAGTGGTTGAAGTAGGCGAAGGGGTCTTGTTTGTCGACTCTTGTGGCACTGGCAAACATCATAGCTTTTACAGATCTTTGCGACGTCAACCCCCATCTTGTCGTACTAATGTTTTTTTGTGAGTTTCTACACACTCTTATTGGGTCGGAAGTGAGCTCCTCAACTTGTTTCATGGCATTTTTTGAGAAGCATGCACGTAGCTCCTTACCTTCATGGACGACGTCTTGATTCTTATGTTTTCTACGCCAATGGGAGCTTGTGAAATGGTAATTCATTGTGTCATAGGCCCTATGGTCCTCATAGCTTCATGTGAATAACCTTACCACGTACACATCAGCTAGAATTTGTAGTGGGTTGACCTCCATGAGATCGGGCCGACGACTCAACGCATCCGCCCCCTTTGTCTTCCCGAGCCGATACTTGATTCTGTATTTAAAACTAGACTTGAGGAACCCTATCCATCAAGTTAGCCTTCGGTTGAGGTTTTGCTGCACTTTCACATACTTGGGGGCGTGGTGGTTTGTTTGAACCACACATGTGAAGCACTCCAAATAATAGCGCCAGGTTTTGAAGGCATGGATAACCGAAAGCATTTCTTTGTTGGTGGATGGAATAGTTGAGCTCTACCCCGTGAAGCTTTCGTGACATGTATGGGATGGGTGTTCTCCTTCAATGTTGTCTTGTAGGAGGAGGGCTCTGATTGCACAATCAGAGGTATTTTTGGTCATGATGTAGTCGACCTTCAGATCGGCCAATCAAAGGGATGGCGCCAAGAGGTCAGAGATTTACGTAAAAACGTAAAATCTTTTGTTCGCAGTCTTCCTACTTCCACTCATAATTTCAATGAGTGAGATCTAAAAGGGGCTCTAAAACTTGGGCACAATCCTTCACAAACCTTTGATAATAGTTTTACAACCTAAGAAAAATTTGTTCGTTGCATACTTTTGTAGGGATTGGCTAGTCCGCCACCGTGGATATCTTTTTTGGGTCCAAAGATATCTGTCAACCGCCGATGATGTAACCAAGAAACTCGATTGAGCGTTGACCAAAGTCACATTTTGAGAGCTGCTTGAAGGAATTCTCCCACAAGAGGACCTCCGGCAATTGTTGAAGGTGTAATCGATGATCCCCTGGGGTTCCATTGTACAAGAGGATGTTGTTCAGGTATACTCTGACAAAGTTATTAAGTTATGGGCAAAATATGTTGTTCAATGCTACAATGAATGTTGTTGGGGCGTTTCTGAGTCCAAATAGCATAACTTTGAACTCAAGGTGGTCATCACGCATACTGGAGGCAGTATTTGCAACATCCTCGTTGACGGTACAAGTTTTGTGGTAGCCACTCGGTAGGTCAAATTTTATCAAAAACATTTGCTCCACGTAGTTGGTCAAAGAGCTCGTTTGCTTGAGGTAGAGGGTATCAATTCTTGATGGTGATGTCATTCAATGCCTGGTCATCCACGCAGAACCACATTTTGCCAGTTTTCCTTTTAATGAATACAACTAGTGTGGCAAATACGGAAACAGACACTCGGATGAACCACTAAGTTGGCATCTCATCCAAATATGGCTAGTGCTCTATGAATTTGTGATTACTCATCCAATAGGATCTTTTGACGGTCGGTTTTCTACTGGATTTGCACTCGATTCGGTGGACGATGTCATGTTTGGGAAGGAGTTCGCTTGATTGGTTTTCGAGAAAACACCCTTTCACATTCCTTTATCAACGGAGCAAATTCCTCCTATGTTTGAAAATTGTGATACCAATGAGGCTGTTAAGGCTAATGAGGGTGTTGCATGAGTTGGGGCAAATGATTCCTTGCTTATGCTTCTCAAATCGACGTGGACCAAACACACCAAGCTCATCTCGTGAAGTATCGTTTCGACACGTCATGCAAAATCAGCATTGTTAGCGGCCATTGTGTAGCTGCTGCAATTGTTCTAATGCTTTTAGTTGCCTTATTGTTGCTTGTTACACGTCTATTGGATTTTGACTAGTGCGCGAGTGGCAAAAAAAATCCATTGCCTCTTGCGTTCAATGTAGAACGTGTCGTTGCTCCAGTCGCCTCGCGGATTCAGCCAAAACAAAAACTCGCCCTAGGATCACATTCTAGTCACTGATTAGGCAAGATCTTCAATTGTGTATGTCACACAGATCCCCAATTCTCTATCATAATGACTACTTTAATCGACGGATGCAAAGTCGTTAATGAACGGTTTTCCTTCAAAATCAGAAGGTACGTGCTTCAAACTTACATTTCTAACCAATTCGTCAAACACGAAACTTCAAGATGCACTTCCATCAAGTAATGCCAACAACATTTTCCAACTCTTACATCCCCTTGGGTGCACTCTCAGTACTATCGCAGGCCAGTCATCCTTGCATCCCTCGTCAAACTTTTAGATCTTAGATACCCCCACATTTGGCAATAACAACATTTTGCACGGGCAATCGTTCTCATATCATTTTTGGCGGTGGCAAGAGTTTTGTTGTCTAGTCCTGCCCTCGGATGTTTCCCAACTCCTCTCCTCTCTTTTTCCTTTTGTGCTGCTTCTCCCCCTTTTGGTTTTGCTAAGGGCAAAGTTATCATGATGTGCCCATTATTCACACAATTTTAGTATGCCTGTTGATCTCCTTTTTGCTCAATGACTTCAACTTCCATGGGGGTTGAATTCCCTAAATTCATCGTTTGATGCCCGTTGCTCTACTGTGGTTGATATCTTGGGCAGGAATAAGATTGGTTGAATTTTGAGTGAAAATTTGTGTAGTCAATGCGTTTAGCAATTGCATTGATTTGTAGAAAATCGTTGGTGATGTCAAAGATTGCGGGTGATGAGCAAATATCAGGTTTGAGGCAATTGTTATAGTGAAAAGAGAGTTTTTCCTCTACAAAGTGGTTGTTCGTAATAAACTTGCAGAAACATTGCGTGTACTATGCCACATTAGAGAGCTGTTTCATCCGTTCTAGCCTGAAGAGAATCTGAATTTCTGTTTTTAGCTTCTCAAAGCAAGCGACACGTGCCTGCGTGAACTTGCACCAGTTGGATGGAAAATTTGTTGATATTTTTTAGGTCGGGTGAAGCCACTTGAAAGATAGTATGCCTGGTGCAGAAGATATGGTAGCCGTTGGGTCAACGTCTTTGGCTGCGTAGTGCCCTTGGATGGCCAGAAGATTGGCCCACCAACTTAATGCTGTGCCATACAATAGGGAGGCTGCGGGGTTCATCTTCAATCTATTAGAGTGAGCGCAAGCAGCGGTGAAAAACACCTTCAAAAGCATCTAGAAAACTGTAACGTTGGTCCATTAGGATTTACTGAATCAAATGCTTCACAAAGCCAAGGATGAATTGTGGCCTTGAGTAATCAATGAGCAAGCACTTCTCTTTGCACTTTTGAGTCATGTATTATTGGGGCGTACTGTTGTAGTTGTTTGACAAGCGTATGTTGAAACGCTCTCATCTGCGCTAGCCGGCTAGTCAGCCACACAAGTTTTGACAATGCAGTTGTATTGGTTGTTCTAGTTGAGTTACCAGCCGTCATTTGATCTTCCCCCTCGTGTAGGTCAAAGGTCCTTTGCGAGGTGGCTTTGGCCATCGCCGGTGTCTTTGCGGGTTATCCTTACAGTCGTCGGGTGCGCTTGCTTCATGCGCTGTCTTTGTCGCAAGGCTTGTGAACTTCTCATCATCGGAGATGTGATTGAAGACACGTGCGAGTATCGCGTTGTTGTGACAATTAGTTTTGTTGCCCACCCACGTAAATGCGTTCTGATTCCATGTGTTACACTAGACGGAAATGAGATGGTTCATAGTTGGAAACGAGGCTTGTTACTTTCCATGAGAGTGGGGTCATTTGGGTGTTTTCAAGAAGCAAAAAGTGTACTTTGTTGTTAGAAGAGCCGAAAGTCAATGATGTACACTCAATATGTCAATGCAAGAAAATGAGGCACGGTCAAGCCAACTAGGTTCTTAGCGGTTCGCGGGACATGACTTGTCTCCTGAGTCTTAGGTTCTAGAAGTCCCTCGTTGCTTCAACAAGGGGCTTTGGGACCAAATTTGGGGTTCGCGAGGTTTTTCAAAGTCGCTCGAAAGAACCTTGTCTCTAGTCTCAAAACATAATGTCAAGCATATGTTTTGGAGATTTCCAGAAGTGACCCGAAAAAGTACTCATCAACGCGTGAGGATTCTAAGGTATTTGAGAGAATTCCCTTTTAGCATGAAAACGTTGTCGCGACTAAGTCGCGATGTAGGTTGGGAGCGGCGGGGCAAAAATTAGGCTGCTTATGGGTTTGGGCCCTTTCTTTGCCATTGGCATAACAATTACGTATATGCACTCATCTTGGATGACAAGTTTTTCTAAAGTTGTCCTCTGAGTATGCATGTAAATTTGAATCATTATTTAACTCTCCCAAGTTCTAAGATTTTCATTTTCTTCACACCTCATACCTTGTAACCACCTATAATCTAATCTACGTAAAACTTCGTACAAAGGAAAAACATCGCTCAAACCGCAACCAATGCATGAAGTACAAAAGGAAAACCTTGCAAGCTTCCTTTGCTGGTTTCACCATTTACAAGTTTGCAAACATCGTGACAAAAGTGGGGAATAAAGCAAGCACACCCAGTGAAATTTGAGTGTTATGAAGGATGGTTTCAATCATGGAGGATCAATAGAACATGATTAATGATTCCCTCAAAGTTAACTGAGCATCAAGGATAAATTTTGTAATGAATGGCACAACATCATCAACCTAAATGACAAAATTGGTGATGGACCCTTAAGCTCGATAAACCGTTGGCCTTCTCTGTTTCCCCTAGGGCCAAAAGCTAACAAGATGCGAGGCATTGGATGAAATGCTTACATCAACAAAGAATTGAAAGAAAAGATGTAAAAGATCAAGATGATAAATACATTATTTGATCAATGACTCAATGCGGAGATGGGGGAGCTACATGATTTGTGTGAAAAAGAAGCGAAGTTCACTAAGCAAGATCTTTAACTTTCAATTAGACCCCAACTTCCACCTACTATTTGTAAGCCGTTTCATCTTACATAATCAAATGGAAGTACTGTTACGATATTGCTAGCCTTTTTGGAATAGTAATGACCTGTTGTTGGGGTAAAACATGCTTAGTATGGCAACCTACATTTTGCATGGCAAGGCTTTAAGTTGGTAGGCTAGTATAAGGACTGTCCAACAACAAAAGGAGAGTAGTGGCGCTAGATCTATGGCTGTTACGAGTGTTGTGACATCATCGATTGTAGGTAATCTACCACTCAATAAGATGAATCTTTTGTGGGGAAAATTTCCGACCTTGTAAAATAATGACATGGACTTCATGCATGCCACCGTGGCATGTTTTTGAATGATGAAGAAGAAGTATGACATCTGGCACGATGTTCAATGCTCACATGAATAAGATGTCTGGTGCGTGGTATAGTATTCAAACATTTTCATTTACTAGAAGATAAGATTAATTTTTTTCTTGCAAAAAAATAATAAATGCATAGTTTAGGGGATTCGGTACAACATTAGAATTTATATTCATCACTATTTGATGTTTTCAAAAGAAGAGACCAGCCAAGGCTCACAAGATGCCATTGTTTCATGAATTCAAAGTAACACCAAAACAAGGTTAAGAAAACGTTGATTAAGGGTTCATGAAGATAGTGTACATAGTGTTTTCAAAATTAGAGTGATTGAAGAACAAGCCTGTAACGTATCACCTCATTACTAGAGTTTTCGGTTTTCACGTAACTTTTCATTTATGAAAAATAATGCATTAAGGATTTTCAATGGTTAGTTGTGGGTGGAAGGTGATGCGTGATGGATGCCATTGTCTAGATATTGAAGTTGCCAAATTTTAGAATTGTTTTTCTACATTTGTTTGCGAGCCATGCATGGATAAGGAACTCCATTGTTATGATTTGGTGTTGTGAATGTTGACATGCTAATGAAAGGGTCATTGCTCTCAAGGGTTTGAAGAAATGTTTTGTTAGAGACATTGAGCTTTTCCCATGCTACTTTGTTATGTACATCATACTAAGAAGTTTATGGTTGTGTTTATCATATCAGCCAATTTCTTATTTTCTCTGTTCATTTCATGCTCCTAAGTACTAAATTTATCCATTTAGATCATAGATGTGGCCCAATCCTTATACCCAATTGATGTTCAAGGCATTAACCACATCTGTTTTGTAGAAGATGCATTTTCTAAGCCTCATTACTTGCAAAGAAGTACAAAGACTTGTGTAGTCCAAATAGGATACCCTGAGAGGTTGTTTAACATTGTATTTGTAGTTTGGAAGACGCCATGGATGTGTCATGAATCTTGATGGAGGATTTCCACTCCAATTACTTATGCAAGGAGCAAATCTTTCTTCTTTGTTTTCCTTGTAGTTGTGATAGCTCATCCATCCATGAGAGTGCCAACATCAAGGTGATAGATCCATGAGTTTAAATATAAAAACACCATATGTTAAAGGACAATTGAAATGAATTCCATTTCCATTTTCATGGCCATGTCTGTATGACTACACGAGCCACTTCTTGAGAGAAGCTAGGGGAGTGTTGTGAGCCTTGGCATCCTACAAATTTATTATTAGCAAGAATCCTCTCCTAAAACGGAAACTCTCATTCTCAGATTTTGGTTGTTCTACATTTGCACGGGTAGAGCCCATGCAATTATTAATCAATACAATGATCCTTTTTCTCCGAATAAAAAACCCCAACTTAGGAATTTATGGTGTCCTTTTTGTGAATTACAAATAGAAAAAAAAGAATCTAGGTTTGTGGAGATTGAGGGAAAAACATGTTCGAGGTTTTTTGGTGTTGTGACCGAATTCTACCCATGGAAATTTCATTTAGATTTCATTACAAATGGCAATCTAGGTTTTTGAGTTTCATCTTTGCGTGGTTCCTGTTCATTCTCTACCCTGTGTCTTGAATTTTCCCTCTTGAAACCCCTCGCAAACCGTTTCTAGAAAAAACACAAATCCCTCTTTAGAGGGGGTGGTGGCCATTCTTTGAGGTGTACTGTCGTCAACATGTTGACTTGAACTCTACAAAACGTTGACATTGCATGATGAAAGGGAGAATGCATACTCGCTGGGTATGACCTAGATATTGTGTGGAAAAAGTATACACTAGCGATATGGCTTTGTGGCGTTTGGCATTGGCTTTCTAATATCAACAGCCGGGGGCAAGTGTCTTCCCTTGAGAACATTGCATCCGTTGATGTCGAACATCAAATCGACGGCATTTGAACCCCCTTTGTTTTGCCGTCAGTGAAGACATCATCCACGCGCGCTTACCGGAACATGTGTGCATACACGCGTGCTACAGAAGTTGACGCTAAATGAGCGCAGCATCGGTTTCGTTCTCGTCTGGCTGCCGAGAAGTAAAACTAAGTGCGGCTCGAGGGTCTTGGTGGGTAACCACGACATTCCAGTTTTTTTGGGTTGTCAAGTCGCTTCTTTTAGGGGTCACGCAACCTCCTTTCATTTTTCATTCGAGGTTTGACAGTTGGCTGCTGATGTGGAGTGTTTTCGTTGTCGTGGAAGAGAACCCATCTAAGAGTCGTTGTTTTGGTAGTGATGAATGGAGGTTAAAAATCCAAATGGAAAAAAGATCGGCATTCGGCTGCGAGGATAGTGAAAGTCATCCTCCGATCGCAACCGCATTCTCTTGAAACGTGAGGACGGGGGAATGACTGCAATTACCTACTCATTGCTCAGATCGGATGACGACGGAGCTAAATCTGAAAGTTTAAAATTCAAAGCGTCATGAAAGCGACTGCCACTACGAGGCAGTCAACCCTCGTTGGTTTTCAAAAATTTCCAGTCAAGTTGTGAAATCTGCGTGGAAACCACCTCTCCAAGCCATGACAGCGACAGCGGGAACAAAGAGTGTTCTGAAAGTTTTTGTTTATATGTGAAGCAAGCTGTCAATCCGCCCGCAGCAAGCTGGCACTTGTCCGTTCCTCTGTACGGACTTGTCTTTCACTGCACGATTTGACACGTTCTCGCATGTCCGCGTACGTGCATCGTGATGTCAGCGAGCCGCACACAGTTTCACTTCTCGGCAGCCAGAAGAGAACGAAGCATAAAGCCACGCGCGCGTACAGAAAGTCTTTCGAAGGGAAATGCTCAAGAACGCATGCATGGCATTGTAGTCGAAAAACAGAAAAAAAAAACTTAACGATGAAAACTGATTTCTCGATCCAACCATGTGGCGAAAGTATGTTTGCATCCGAACACAAATGGCAAAGCAGCCTGCACATCCGTACATCTATCATCCAAAAAGAGATGGGTTCCATACAACCGCGTCGAGTTTAATCAACTGTAAACATTCTCGAAGGCAATGCGTACAAAATCGACAAAGAAGATCTACGATCGTCCATAACGAGGAGATAACGTGTGGCCAAAGCCCCCTCATTTGTGCCATCGGCCTCGCGCTTATTTGTTTGTTTTAAGGTTTGGCCTCTGCATTGTTCGATTTGCAATCGAACCGCACATCCAAACCTTGGTTACATCCCGCCCGCTCTGTTCCCCAGTGTTCGGCTCCCCTGGCCAACCTCGCGTAGGCCAGCAAGTGCAGACGCGCCTATTGGCCACCCGCCCATTCGCTTTTCTTGAAGTTGATGGTTTGGCTGCTCAAACTTGCTTGCTGGCGGAAACAGCATCTACGTATAGGTCCTGTTCAGGAAGTTGATGTTTTAAAAGTCTGACGACGACAAACACATAGTCGACCGATGAGGTCCAGTCCACATGCCGGACTGGACAATTCAGTGGTCGGTTTCCGCTAAAGCTGCTGAAAAAAGCGCTTCTTTCATTTACACAAGGTCGTGCGCATCGTATGACGATCGATCGTAAACATCGGCGACGGCTTCAAGAAAAACGTCATACGATCGGACGGCAGAGAACAATAGATCGTGAGAAGCGCCCAGACACGAACATCACAATATGCCACCATGTCTAGGATTCGACAACAACTAGCATCCTGAAAAAACTTACGAATTTTCATAATTGACTTCTTTCCCTGAAATGAACAATATTTGGGTCAAACACAAGCATCGGAAAAAGTCGTACAGGACCTTGGGACAAGACAAACATTTTTTACAGGTCTCGTACTTCATTCAATTTGTTGTCATGCGGGTTCGACATTCTAAAAATGACGAAGAGGTTGAGAAAATCTCAGACATCAACAAATGTCTACATTCGAACGGAAAACCAACCTTGGCGTGAAACAACCTTCCCAATACCAACGTGTCACCCACAATATGAAGCTCGGCAAAGATACAAGGTACCACGTTCCGGTTTTGCGAAATCACTATACAACCCGATCGAAGGATTTTAAAATCAATTCCCCCCGTGTTTCGATTTTTCATCTCCATGAGCCCCGACTTAAAACATTTGATCTCAGGACGCCCCGCAGCCAGAGTGCCGGTGACAAGGTACCCCGTCAGGTACGTGGTCATTGTCAAGACATTTCCATTTTGCGACATCAGTGTAATCTCTCAATGTAAAACTATTATTGTCATGAAAAACATTTATGAAGTAAATGAGACCTTCCAAGAAATGCGGGGGGGGGGGGGGGGGGGGGGGAGGACGGATACATTGCACAACGTCATTTGGGAAGGGGGGGGGGGGAGGGGTGGGGGGTTTGAAAAATAAACACGCCAGCAATTCAAAGACGACACCTAACGATAAGAGGCTTTCCCAAATGTTTCTTAGGACGTGTTCCAACAAACACGAAAAATGCTAAGAATACCTTAGACGACTCAATAAGGAAACGTAGTAGATTATGACGTTACAATAAACCCCTCATATCGGGGTATACTGGAACAAAACAATCTACCCCGCGGGCCATCACGGGGTTTACTGTGACCGAAAAAGTGAAGACGGAGCTTTTGGTGCTAAAACAATAAGAGGCGAGGTTACCGGTGAACAACATTTCGGCAATGGGGGGTTTAGCGAGTTTGGTTTCTGAACCCGGGGTATCTGGATATTTTCTTCTATGAAGCTCTTATCTTTGTTTTCATTATACAAAAAACCTATCCAAACCCCTAGGTGATTTAACTCTTATGGTCCATTCTGCCCAAAGTTCCCTGGGTCCAAAAGAGCAAGTTAACAATGATAATACGTTGAGAAGGATAACAATGATTTCAAGGTTGACTGTTTTGAGAGATAAAATCAGAAGATACTAACATTTGATCTCAAGTTTTCACATGTTTTTCAATCGTTTCAATGCTTAATCTGAATGCAATCTTCCATGATAACATTTCTATAATGAAACCCTCAACAAGTTCACTTTCTTTGCTCCCAAATGTTATGAATGGGAGAATTTCAACATATAGAAAAACACAAGGCAGGAAAAAATTAGTGCCATAATGCTTAGTTAATGAAAAACCCTTGCGAAGCCAAATTTGTTAATTCAACTTGTTGAAAAAAAAAATTCACAGAACATCACACTTGCGGAGTTACAAAATACAAATACAAGTAAGAGCATTATTTTTACACCATTGTGAGAGTGTATTAGAACAATCATCTGAAATGAGCACTCAAACAAAAAAACAAAATGTACTAAAATGTATTGATAACTATCAAATGATCCATGGCATGTAAAAGCGAAATTAAAAAACGATTATGTCTTCATCTTGGTCATGAAAGTGGAAAATGTCATCTTCACCATGTAAAAATATTTTTATCCAGTATGCATAGTACTTAAGTTCTAAATGCGGCTGCCATCTTGAACTATGTTTCTGTAAAAGGTATGTAGGTGCTTTTTTTATGATTTATCGTAAATGTGAAAACATACAAGGGAGTTCCTAAATGTATAAATTTCAAAACAAAATCATGTTTTAATCTACCCATCATGATGCAAGGAATACAAATGAAACGAATTCCTTAGCTCATTGGATTCCCATAATGACTAGGGTTCTTCACATATTCACGAAGAATTCACACAAATATTTTCTCACCTTTGAGGAAAAAATGAATTCACATCATGAATTATTTCCTAAAACTAAGATATGATAATTTTCCATGCCTCTTGTTCGATTTTCTTGCCTACACTAGATAGATAACCAGTAATGGCAAAAAACACTTAAAACATCATTGAAAGATTTTTGTATTTTTCTCATAGTTTCTTATGAGAAGGAACGATGAGAAAAGTATTCATTTAAGATAAGGGTACAGTTATAGCATCTAGATTTAAGATAAACATTCATCCCCCTCCACATGTTTTAGTTCTTAAGCCTTCCCATGACATTCTTGATCTATATGTGTTGATCAGCTTAAAGCAGGTCCAAAACTAAACATGGTTATCGGGTTAAAGGAATCTTAATTTTTTATATCATTTTATACGATGGATGTAATTTTTCTCATGACAACTTCTTAATGATGAAAAATTTAATGATACTTAGAACATAGTGAAATGAAAGTTTTGACATTAAAACAGAAAATTCACTTTCATGGTTTCAACATGTTTCTTAAACTTTGTTTTTTTTTTCAACTTGATGCAGGTTTGAATTCAATTTCTCATTTTTTTTCCAAACCTTGACATCCCTAAGCACACTATTTCAATGCAATTCTAACTTCCCTGAAGTGGGTCATGGATGTCAAGGTCGTCCTAACCTTTGACATGTTAAGCGAAACACTGTATTAGGTAAAAGGATTAAGATGTGTATTTCATGTGCTCGAGAACACAACGTGGAATATCCGTCCAATGAACTTTTAAAGGACCATGGAAGTGTGGTTCTTCACGTTAAGATCCTTTCAAAGATAGAGAATATGTTAACAATGTGCATTTGGAAGTGTACATTCAAAATAAAAATTTACTACAAGTCGCTTTCACTTTTGAATCCTTCAGTGTGATTCATTGATTATTTTATATGTCCCATTCTCTAACCTCTTGGGAATGCACTCGACTTGATTTGTCTCTAGAATAAAAATGTTTAGCATATCAAGCAAGAAGGTGGTCATAAACGTTGATGTGCCCCCTTGATTTTTAAAGATTATTTTTGGGATTTTAAATAAAAAACATGGAAAATGATATGAACATTATCTGTACATGAATATTTTTTTTATTCATGGGTGAATTGACTTATCCATCTCTTGAGCCTTGTAGATCGTGCTTCCTACACTCATCCTAAGCAACGACCAATTGGATGGGTTTCAACCATTGGAATGAACCATATCCCTTTCCTAAGAGACGAGGTTTTGGTGGGTGTTTGAAAAAATACGCCGAGCAACAAGAAATTGGTGTATTCTTCATCTATGATTTTTATTCTTTTGAACTTGATGGATGGTCAACATAGTGGTGTTTTTCCAAATCCTACTCATACTCTCCACAATGCTCTCCTCAAATCCATTCAATTGAAATGCGAGGGAGGGGTGGGAACACGATGGGTACAACAAAATGGCTGCCTGAACTTCTAAAGGTGATTTGCAATCAAAGAATGAATGTTTAATCCGTTCATCATATGAGACTTGATATTTCAACATTCTCATGCGGATATTCACCAATTGCAACAATGGTAAACTATGCATCGCGCATTCCATTTAAGTTGCTCGACAAACCCTTTCCATTGCCCACTTCCATATGAGATACTAAGCAACAATACATTTTCATGAATTGTTTCTCCTTCACACATAAGAATAGCCTATGGATTAGAATGGTGGAAATCAACTCATTTGTTGAATTAAAGAAAAAAACTCTTTTGCTCGCAATAAGTGACATGGTCGCATAAGTTATAGTGTTGTAGTTTCTTTTGTGGAAATGAAGTTAACTTAGAATGTATGAAATCGTATAGGAAATCAATAAATTAATAGGATTTCCAACAAAACACGTGCGTATGATAAAACAAGCTCATAAACTTGAACATAAACTTGAAAGTGACTAAGTGGAATATAGGTAAGCATGGATCAAAACACGTCCTTGAATTTGAACTTTTAGATAAGATGTGTTCTCATATCAAATACACTTACGGACAAAAGTTTTTAAAGAAATTACAAATAGACTTTCACGTCTGTGGGAACAAATAACACGCATCTTTGTTGTTTATAGCAAAGAAAATCCTCAAAATACATCCAAATTCGAGATTCATTTAAACATAATAAGTCTCACTTCGAGGAGGGGAACAAGGATCTGCACGCTAAAACCTATCATCCTCCAAGTAAGTTGAGATTGTATTTGAGAAGGAGAGTAATGTTTTACTGAAAGCAATCCTCGGTGTCTGAGGTCTTTTCAACGGTCATGAAAACACCATGTGTACAGAACCATAAATTGCATTTGTTCATGCAAAAAACTAGAACATTTGTAGGTAAAGTAGTCTTGGACATACAATTTTTTATTATATGAAAATATGTGATGGATACACACATCACACATGAGTATGTTTACAGATCCCAATGCTCACAAGTGACATCTCATACTAAGTCATACAAGAAGACACTTTGTAACTGTAGTTGCTGTTTTAAGTGTATTAGTTGAGCAACACATGAAGTGATTGAGACATGACTTAGATTTAGCTAAATGAGATTGTGCCCATTTTGGGAGCCATCTCACAAAGGAACGTATGTGATGATGTACTTTATACATGTACTTAGTGAAAGTGCTAAAGGTGGAACCTGGCAAGCTAGGTGAATGAGGTTGGAGTGATGTTTTGAGTACCTGATGGTTGAACTATTATGTAAAGAAAATCAAGGCATCATGAACTAAAAAAACATGTAACCTTCAAGAAGGATTAGTATACCTTCTTACATCGTACTATCTACGGGGGTTAAGGAACATATATACAGTTTTGGGTGGATGCAAGAGCACGTATGCTTGGTGAAAGGTCACTTGGTTACAATGAGGTGAAGGGCTTCTAAAATTTTGAGGGTCACTAGCAACTGAATAAGAAGGAAAAATAGAAAAGCCATGAGAATTTGAAGATGAATTCACAACGTAAGGGTCATCATTCAACTAAGAGATTGCTCCTGAAACCTATCCTCTTCCTTATGAAGATATGAACCAAATGAGTTGTACGGAGCTTTACACGGTTTTTACGTGCTTCCACAAGAGTTTTAAAGTTGTATTTGATCTCTTTAACGGGAATTTCTTGACATAATCCCTTAGTTGATGATGGTTGGGTAGGTTACAACGGAATGCAATCCATGATGGTAGTTTTCTATGGTGAGGATGGTGTTGTGTATTTTTCTTTTGCAGTTGCAAGGCGAGTTGTAGGAGGTGTAGAGGATTGCATAGTGGAACTTTGAAAAAACACCATGAAAAAAAATCATCATGCATTATGAAGTATTTCATACTCATTAAAGCCGCCAATGGATTGATTGTTAAAGGTATGAGGGTCCTTAGGGAGATGATGTGCTTTTCTCAAAGAGGACATGGTTGTTAAAATGTCACGTACAAAGGATTCTATCATTGTGATGTACCAACAATTTAGTGGAGCTACTTTTGTTACAGAACAAAGTTCTTGGGCTATTGAGAGGAATTATCTTTGAATGCGGTGTTTTCCCTATGTATAAACTTGATTTTTGAAGAGCCTTATGGTTGCTTGTGTGAAATGGTGCATTTTTTCCCTCTCCAAATAGGTCGTAGGTTTACACTACGTTTTCAAGATTTTGCAGAAAATGTATAGTTTCTTGTTACTAAAGAAGTTGTAAAGAAGGACAAGATGCATAATAGACGGTCATCTGGTTGCACTTTTGAATGATTCCAGTCTA
This sequence comes from Penium margaritaceum, assembly GCA_023375785.1. NCBI lineage: Eukaryota > Viridiplantae > Streptophyta > Zygnematophyceae > Desmidiales > Peniaceae > Penium > Penium margaritaceum. The sequence continues at coordinate 23,279 of SZWC01016533.1, read as the reverse complement.
AGAAGAAATTAAGGACATTGATGAATGGCTGGGTGTGTCCTAGTTGGTGATTTGTGATTATTGGATAGCATACAAAGTCATGGAGGTGGATTATTTTGGATACCTTGCCAATTGTTGAGAGGGTTACATCATCAACTTTGAGCTTTGGTACTTGTTTGATCTTATCAAGGGGAAAGTTGCCACAAATGCCTTTGATTGAGGAATCACGATGAAACATTTTGGTGTAATGTTAATCAAAGCTCCTTTTTGGTGTGATTTTGTAAGAAAGAATTCAAAAACTTTGAACAACCTCTAAAAGAAAGTTAGTAACTACCCTTAGTTTGAATGTCAAAGTAAAAGAAGCCAATGATACACCTGTTATCTCCACTTTAAATGAAAATGTTTTTCTCTTGATTTTTTATCTCTTGAATAAGCCCTATCGAGGCTATAGAATAACATTCTTGGATCAAGAACCTTCAAGGAAGGGCTTGCATGCTTGAGTGGTGTAGCGATTGGGGTCCCCATGTTCCTTACAGATTCTTTTAGAACTTCTTCAACAGAGGTGCGTCACTTTGCATAGGATGGATATTACTAGTTGTAGGAGACTATGCGCGTTCACATTCAAATTGAGTATATCTTTGGAATTTCCACTTCGGTGGCAATAGAGAGTTATACACACATCAACCGTATAGTATAGGTGAATGGTCCATAACCATGGACGACACTATGTTGAACATAATGTTTTTGTTTTGTACTTGTTGACGCAATTGGTGAGGTAGTCTGACGTTTTCCTGTGTGCAAACAATAACTAGGGTTATGGTGTCATCTAGGACCTGATGTAAAATTGAATGGATCTTGAAGCTGTTTTGCATAGCAACAGTGTTATGCTGTGTTGAGATGGAAATGTTGTTTGTTGAATCGTTTTCCACAAGTAAAGGCGTTTGATCGTTTTGACGTACTTTCACTACTTTCAAAAGGATTTATACACATATTCTTCATTGGTACTGTTTTATGTGAATTTGGTTTTCATTTCAATAGGAAAAAATATTGATATGCCTTTAACAAGGCATACGTACCCTTTGATGTTGCATGAACATCAGGTCATGTGCAAAAACAAGTGACCTTACAACATTTTATCTTCAAACATATGTTAGAGCAGTGATCAACTTATACGCTAGATGTTACATTGAAGTGTTGTAAGGACAAATACTACATCACTTCTATTCAAGTTTGTAATGGAAGAGTTTTTCCATAAGAAACAAACCGTTTGATTGTTAATGATAGGTCGGATCGAGTACATTTTCTTGCAAAAATGAGAGAATTGACATGTGTAAGGTTGGTTTTCTCAATAAGGGAACCTCCATCACTTTGTTGTGGTGGAAACTATTGAATTGCAAATGGCTTGCCATAAATCTTCTAATCAATATTGAATAATTCCATGATCGTTTTTTCATACGATGCTCCTCCAAGGATTATGATGCATGCTTCACGATCAAAATTTATGTGCATGCCAAGGTAGAAACTCATGTCACCCATTGTTTTAATGCCGACTAGATGTCTCATGGTCATAACTCTTGTTGTTGAGAAGTATTTATTGTGTTTAATGAAGGGAATATCATTTACATGAATGTGAACGTAGAAGTCTAGTGATGACATTGCAACATTTTGATTTACGGGGAGACGGTATTCGGAGGAGGAGGTGGTAAATTTGAGGTTGTCGCAGACGTTTTGCAATTTTTTGTTTCAAAGAGGGGATCAATGTTTGAGCTTGTAAACACGTTTGATAGGATTTCAAGCTTTTGTGGTTCTTACTTCATATCCCTTTGGTTGTTTCATGTAAATTGTTTCGTCAATGTTGTTTTTAAAAAGCATGTTGTGGACGTGAAGTTGAAGTATCTCCTAACAGAAAATGGCTGTAAGAGAGCGCATGATTTGAACTGTAGTGTAGTGGCTCACCTAAGCGTAGGTATCAAGGAAGTCCTTTGAGGCAAATACCAGATGTTGTTGTCAACAAGGCACCTTTATATTGTTGTTTGGCTTTGTCTTCATAGAAAAGAACCTTTTTACCCCTAATGTCCATTGTCTTGAAGTGAGTTTGATGAGTTCCCAACTGCCTTCGTTAATGATGTTGATTTGTTTTGCATCATGCGCTTATTTGTGGGTTTGAACGTGACAACCGTAAAGGGCTTTGTTGGTCTTTGAAGGTTTAGCTGGTATATTGTGTTTAGGTGTTAGGGTAGTGAGTGTGTTGGTGAGAAAATACTTGTTAAAAATGTCTGCCCTTTGATAGATGTTGTTTTGGTTTGAGAGATGTTGCCAGTGGCATGTGGATATTTTTGTGTTGTAGTTGAAAAAGGTTTTGGGAGTACCAAAATCTTGTATTTTATTGGTTGTTCGGTTGTTTTCTAAGCCTTCCCTCATGACTTGAGTTATCAACCTTCTCAAGCGAAAAATTCATGTCCTTGGGGCCCATGGTCAAAGATTTTCCATGTGAGAGGTGATGGCACCCGTTTTTCATTGTGAAGGGTTGTGTAGAATTCAGCAACGCATCATGCAACTCTTGTAGCTTCATTTAGGTTATTTCTTAATGTTCCTTCTTTGCAAAGAAACATCTTTTATGTACAACTATTGTCTTTAAAAGTTTTTCGTTTCCCATTGTTCTGGTTGTGTTGTTGCGATTCTTGAAAAGGACAATGTCATAGCTATTCATGGAGCAATGTGTTATGGTTGCAATGAAAATCAAAGCTCGTTTGTTAAAAGTATGACTGACGTACATTCCAAATGTTTCTTTGTGATTGTACTTATGCCATTGTACTTAACGAACATGGTAGACATCCACATTGTTGAGTTTTTGTAGGCAACTAACATCGGGCTTCTTGTTCTAGCAGATTACATATGGAGATCTATTTTGAAGGCTAGATGTGTATAATCAATTCTTACCTTAAGTTTGTTTTAGATCTGCTATAAACCATTGATAATCTTGGATATCTTTTGTGAGCACAATGACCCTCAAAATCTCATCCAGAGTATGGTTAGACCATTTGGCCATATCATTGCGTGCTAAAGTGTGAGGTGTTGACTTTTGTTGTTTGATTTTGTGCTCCTTGAGAAAAATCACAAATTCCTTAGAAGTGAAATCTCAAGAATTGTTCTTCATTTAAAGGTTTCAACTTTTTCATGATTTCTTGTTAAACCTCTCGGAACACATTCCAAAAGGTGTTAAGGAATGGGCTACGACTGATTAAATACAATGTTTAAATAAAATTGTTTGCACCATCGAAGAACACAAAAGGATCTTTGATCCATTTATAGATATTCAAAATGATCCAGAAATTCCCATGTGGACAAGGTGTAACTTTCCTCAGATGTGGATTTTGCTTTTGAAGTGATGGATTGACCTGCCACATTGATTTGACATAGTATTCAAAAGGATGTACTTGGTTATCTTTTGTTGTTATAAAACCATTGACAAGCTGATTGGAATGTGGTTGAAGTTGTATGTTGTTGATATGTTTTGTTTGAAGATGAAAGAATTCTTATGTTTCTATGTTTTTTAGTGATGAAATCTACTAAGAGAAGCTAATGTAGAGAAAACGTGTGAAGTTGAATTCTGATCGTGGTGTTCCTCTTTAGTTCTCCTTTAGAAACTTGATTTCATGTGGATGTGCTTACGTGAAGCTACGTGTCTCTGGTGGAAAAGTGTATTCCTTTCATTTTTTTCTTTCTTATGGAAACCAGGTTAGCTGAGTTGTCAAGTATTAAAACATGGTGACATTTATGTTTTGTAAGCATAAGAATTAATGGTACCATTTCATTTGATGTGGGCTTTTTTTCATGTTTACGCCCATGAGTATAGAGATTTTTGGGTGAGGATAAAGATTTCTTGGAATTTAAGGATCAAAAGAGATGTTTCATATGTTATGATTGTCAAGTTAGAAAAGCCTTGAATACCGCAACAATTTCTTGTTCTTTGAGACAGGGAAGTTTGTGTAACAAAGCAATCCTTTCTTTTGTCCCACAACATCAAATGTTGCTATGCAAGGTCCGGATTTTCTTCTTCCTTTTTCCTTATCATGTTTCTTCTTTAAGTTTCTTAAGAATAGAAGAGCTTGTTTCTCTATAGTAGGTCATTGTTGTTTTCATGTGGAATTTGACATTTTCATACTGTCTCCTTCTAGTGGATGTCGCTGCCACATGTATAACTTCAAAGTCTCCCTCTCTAGTGCAATATCTACACGTTTTGCTATAATGTTTCCATCAACATAGGCATTTTTATGCAAATAAAATTGAAATATCGAGGAAGAAATTCTACCTTGGCTTGTTGCAAATTATGACTTCTCATTGAATATGGAGGACATCTTGGAGCGCGAGTGAGAAAGATTGACAAGTGTCTACTCAATATGCTATTCAAGTTTCTTGACAATTTGTTGTGAAGTGTAGCACCATTTTACAGGCATAGCAAAGTCGTTGAAAAATCTTTGACTTGTTAAATTAGAGTTGTTGTGAAAGTAATGTCGTTGTCAAAGGAAAGTTGTGAAGTGAGGCAAATCTTTGACTCGTTCAAGCAAAGTCGTTGTCAAAGTAAAGTTGTTGTGAAGTGAGGCAAAGTAAAGTTGTGAAGTGAGGAAAATCTTTGACTTTTTTAAGTAAAGTTGTTGCCAAAGTAAAGTTGATGTGAAGTGTGGCACCATTGTACACTCGTACTCTTTGTGCATGTTTCATTCTTAAATATGTCAATTGAATTTGTTTTGAAGTTGGGTACTTTGAGCCTCAAACTCAAAACAATAGTTTGATGTGCTCTACAAACGTTTGAGGAGTGTACATAGTAATGTCATAAACCATATTGCATTCCTTCCCTGATTGCATATTTCTGTAATCGTTAAAAGGCTTCCACTTTGTTCATGGTGCTTGCGTACCTCAAGTCTAATTTGTTTGATCAAGGGTTGTCACCTTGCTTCAATACCATGTGAAGAAAAGAAGATCATTTGTGGGTAAATGCATATTTGGACACAAGTGTTAGCACATATGCCTACGTTTAATACAGACACATATGATCAATACATACATCACATATGGGTTTGTACACAAATGAAAATGCACATAGCTTATGTCTCAAAATCGAAAAATGTAGTACTAGTCATCGGTTTTCGATTTGTGCTAGTTGGGAAGTGTAGAAAGTGTTGCAAACAACCTATAGATGTAACTAAACCATAGGGTTACCTTTTTTCATGCTCTTGTTGATCGGATGGGTTGGAGATACATATCTATCTATGTGGTTGTACTACCACCTAGTACACCACAAGGGTCACTTGGTAACTAAAAAGTTACCTTCAAGGTGAGGGGACAAAGGATAATGAAGGCTCAGAAGATGTTACTAGTTGAATATAGTTTAAAGGGCCACTGGAGGTTGAAGACAAAATCACAATTGAAGGGTCACGTGCTAACTTAAAGATTGCTCGTGACAAGTGACCTCCCACTTGTGAAAACATAAACCAAGGTACTCAAACAAATATTTATGAAGGATTGTTTTAGTTTCCAAAACGTTTTTATGTAGAACTTGGCCGTTGAGACTGATTTTCTTTAGAAGCTCATATACAGATAACATAGATGAAATGCATTGTTTCTTGATTTTCTAACGTTCTTCAACACCCTTTATAGTTGTTTCATTTACTTGATCAAAAAGGGAGGTTTTTGATCTCTTATTTCATGTCCTCTCAGATAACTTTAGAGGGAATGAGAGAAGTGAAAAAGGGAGTTTATTTATGATGGTTGAAAATGAAAAAGCAGATGAAATATTCAATTATGTTTAAAATGCACTAATGATACATTAGTAACATTTTCCTGTAATTATAAGGTAAATTTCATAGCTTACATCCAACATACATTGTTTCTTAGAAGGAGAACGATCTTTCCAAAAAAGATCACTATTTTAAGAAAAATGTGAAATTACTCGTGTTTCATAAGTTGTGTTTGGAAGGTTTTAGAAAGATGACAAGTCAAGAATACAACTAACCATATAAAAAAATTGGAGTGAATGAACGAAGACACAATCTTCAGTTCTTTCTCTTCTCAATTGCATTCCATGCAATTGCATTTCCCATAGACACTCTAGGCATTGCTTTTGGACTTGAATTTGACGTCTTGAATGTTTTCAAGATGTTTTTGACGCCCTCTTGTAAACACATTTCAATCTCATGAATAATTGATTTAAAGAATTTATTTGTATCCATCAATATCATGCCATTTTAGAATTCCATAGAGAACCAATGGGTAGGACATTGATGGACCAAAACATTGTCATGTACTCCAAAGAAATCAATAACTTGCTACATGATAATAAATGATTGTGTAAGAAATCTGATTTAGAGTTCCAAAATAGGCTCTTAAGCCGATATAGTTATGCACTCAAAATTTTGGGCTTTTTCATCGTGTGAGTAAAGAGTTTCTTGGAAAGCACATTAGTAGGCAAGGATACATTTTGTTGATGTTTGTGGGGTGCTGCAAGGGCTAGGTTACATACTGCTAGGACCATTGTGCTTAGAGAGGAACTACAAATAGAGTGAAAAGCTGGAACTAGGAGAATGCTAGGAATGAATGAATGTACTTTATCACAACTATAACATAAAAAACATTACCGCAAACACAACTGAGCTAGAGGCTAACTCTCAACTTATATGCCTAGACACAACTCCTTGCCCACACGTGGGTAATGTCTTGCAAGATAGCTCTGACAAAGTAGCTTTCATCTTTGATGTATTTTGGTCACCTCTTCAAGGGAGTCAAGCCTTCCGGTAGTTAGGGGCATTCTCTTCTCAAGCTGAGAGGCTACTACCATGCGTACAGGGGTCTTCAGAAGAGGGTTGATAGGGTCTAGGCCCCAGGTCATTTGTGGAACTAGTGGAGGCTGTAGTGGTTTACTGGAGGCGGAAAGCTTGGTGACGACTGAGTTGTTGAATTAAGACTGCCATGCTGGCCACCTTTTATAGCAAGACGTTGGCAAGTTGACAGCAGTCTAAGCTGGTTGAAGCTTCCAGTTGTAGGTGGGAAGATTCTTAGTGTGGGAATCTTTTTGTACAAAGTAGCCCCTCGTGTAGCTCATGTTGCTAAGTCCTTCATGGATTTGTTAATGTAGAGTGGTCCCCACTTTGGATTTTCATGTGGCTAATGACTCGTGCAAGCATGCTTTGACAAAATGCTATGTCGTGCATGCATGCGTTGATGTAGAGCAGTCGCCACTCTGGGCCCTCCAAGCTGCTACTATGTCATGCTCATGCAGCAAGCTATGTAGTGTGGTCCGCACTACCCAGTTAGGTGTAATCCCAACGTGATTGGACCTAGCCCAAAACCTAGAAGTGTGTAGTCGCACAACATAGATATTGACTATTCTGCATGAGTAAGCATGCACGGCCCTAGTATGCATGCAACACACATTATTTTGCAGCTCTAGGATCCATTCACACTATGGACCTAGATGACAGAATGAAATCTAGCCTGTACAAGCGCAAAAAAACTCCACCGTTGAGCTTGGGAATCTTTCAAAGATAATTTCCTAACTCCTTACAGGCTCCTTTGATTTTGAAACCAAATGCGCTTGGTAGAGCAAAAAAATAAGAGCGATAACTTTCACCTTTAGCACTCCCCCTTGAGTGGTGCACCAAAATGTTTAGTAGTTGTCGGTGAAGAAATTGGTGACTTTGAGTGTCTCGTAGAAGGTTTTGATGTCAGAAGAATCTTCTCTTGTTTCCTTGGTGTCAAACAAATTGAGAAGAGACTTGTCCTTGCTCTCGACATCAAAATCAACGAATTCATCCTTGAGAGCCATGACTAGGGTTCCTTGTGGGTAGCTTTTGGGTTCAAGAGGTTGCTGTTGAGCTCTCTTTCTGTTTTTGCCATGAAAACATTAGGTGACGTCTCAAAACGGTATTGTTAACGTTTTATGACTTTTGTAGGAAGAAAACCCGAAATAGTGTTTTTGGTGCACGCTGTTGCCTGAAGGGGTGCTTTGATTGATTTTCCCTTTGTGTGGATGCTTCTCTACTACTTCTTGCTATGTGGAAGAGTCAGAAGGAGAGAAGAAAAAAATTCTATCCATTCCCCTTCAGATCCACTGGTTATTTCGGAGGTATTCATGATATTTTCAATGTTGTTAATGCTGTTTTTGCCCTCCATAGTGTGAAGTCAATGCTGCCCTCCTTCATCTAGGATCTTCGCAATTTTGGCTTCAACAACTGATTAGGAGTTGCGCCACTCGTTCTTCGCATTCTTAAATTCGTTACCACTTCTGTTGAATTGCTTGCCAAGTGAGCTCTAATATTCTCCTTTCAGCGCATGTCCTTGTCCTTCTGGTCGCTTTGTCCCTTTCTTGGCTCCCTCGCCAGACATTTTCCCGTAGTGGAGGGGGTTTGTTGAGGGCAAACACCCATCGTGATTTTGCTTTTGTTCCTGTAACGGGCAAGGTCGCGAGTTAGATTGCCTACTTTTTGGGGAGCTTGCTCACTTGCTCGCTGCCTTTACTGCCAGGACTTTAGGCAGCTTCGCTTCGAAGCCTGTTGTTATGGCAAGCTTGTTGCTTCCTGCCGCCCTTTGTACTCTCGTAGCTTGCCTCCTCTCGCTTTTGGCAAAGCTGCTCCGGCACAAAGCCTTGCTTTGCTTGAGTGTTGTGATCACAATTTCATTCGCTCCCCTTTCTTGTGAAAAGTGGCTCAAGACCCCTTTTTGCTATGTTTTCGTTGTCCACGTTGCCAAATTTCTATCTTTCTTTCATGACTGAACTATGTCCACGGAAGAACAATTATCCAAAAACTTTGGAGACCAAAGTAGGTCTCTGAACAAAGCAGAGGAGTTGTGTGGGTGGTTGAAGCGGCTGGTTGCCTGGGAGCATAAATGACTTGGTATAGTAGCTTGATGAGGAAGAATTAGATTGTAGCTTTGGGATGTCAAGCCTAAACAAAGCATGACTGAGTTTGTCGGCAATGAAAGAACTCAAACTGCTGGTTGGGAGTTTTTGGTTGTAGATGAATTTTCTTGATGACTCTGGATCCTCACTACTTAGTCCACAAAAATTGTCCCCAACACCATTAGGCACGGACCTCTATTTTACTGTGTACAGATATCTTTGATAGCATGGGCAGGCATGTTTGACTACCGTGTGTCTCACAGGTTGTCCTTCTTTAGGGGATGATATGATCGGGCACTTTGAGTAAGTCCATAGTACTCCAGGCTCTTCTTGAAAATGTCCTTTGGGACACTTTTGGTCAAGAAGTATATTGCGTGTGCTCTTCCCGAAACTTGCTTAAGGATGATTATGTTGTCGATAACGTACGAGTAATTCCAGGGGCCATGGATGTCAATGTGCTTCTTACACCCCTTCAACATTGTAGACTTTGTGAGATTGATGGCTGATTTTTTTTTCGATGTTAACTATTTTTGGTCCATGTTGAGGAAAACCAATGTTGTGAAGGAGGTTCCTCAAGTAGATGACCTAGTGAGCTTTGGTTGTTGGCATGATATACTCAGTTTCAGCCAAGCTCAGTGTGATGATCATTTGTTTCCTGTTTGACCACAGAAAATCCATTTGACAAGGATACAAACAAATCGTGTGGTGCCNAACTCAAAGTGCTGGTTGGGATTTTTTGGTTGTAGATGAATTTTCTTGATGACTCTGGATCTCCACTACTTAGTCCACAAAAATTGTCCCCTACACCATTAGGCACGGACCTCTGTTTTACTGTGTACAGATATCTTTGATAGCATGGGCACGCATGTTTGACTACCGTGTGTCTCACATGTTGTCCTTCTTTAGGGGATGATATGATTGGGCACTTTTAGTAAGTCCATAGTACTCCAAGCTCTTCTTGAAAATGTCCTTTGGGACACTTTTGGTCAAGAAGTATATTGCGTGTGCTCTTCCCGAAACTTGCTTAAGGATGATTATGTTGTCGATAACGTACGAGTAATTCCAGGGGCCATGGATGTCAATGTGCTTCTTACACCCCTTCAACATTGTAGACTTTGTGAGATTGATGGCTGATTTTTTTTCGATGTTAACTATTGTTGGTCCATGTTGTGGAAAACCAATGTTGTGAAGGAGGTTCCTCAAGTAGATGACCTAGTGAGCTTTGGTTGTTGGCATGATATACTCAGTTTCAGCCAAGCTCAGTGTGATGATCATTTGTTTCCTGTTTGACCACAGAAAATCCATTTGACAAGGATACAAACAAATCGTGTGGTGCCACGCATGTCCTCCTCCATGCCCAGAAAATGGGCATCCACTTAGCAGCTGAGTTGTAGGTCATTTGATAAGCCGAAGAGTAATCTTATGGGATCTGTAGAATGGAAGTACCCAAGTGCACGCTGAGGCTCCTTGCAAGACCTTTCACTACACATCTCACTCCAACACGCAAAGTTGATCATCAAAAACTGCATGTCTTATCAAGAGTAGCTTCCAACGTGAATTAGAGAACCGACTCTGCTTTCATTCTTAGTCTCACTACTCCCCCTTGGTCCGTGATGGATCAGTTGCTTCTGCGTTAGGGGAGTCAAAACGCAACTATGAGGCACGTTGAACCGTATAAAGACTTTGTCTGCATAAGATTGCGGAGACAACTTGAGTGTACATTTAGAGCGGTTGCGCCTCATGTTCATGCTAAGGTAGTACTCAAAGCCTGGCATCAAGGTCATATNGCATGTCTTATCAAGAGTAGCTTGCAACGTGAATTAGAGAACCGACTCTGCTTTCATTCTTTGTCTCACTACTCCCCCTTGGTCCGTGATGGATCAGTTGCTTCTGCGTTAGGGGAGTCAAAACGCAACTATGAGGCACGTTGAACCGTATAAAGACTTTGTCTGCATAAGATTGCGGAGACAACTTGAGTGTACATTCAGAGCGGTTGCGCCTCATGTTCATGCTAAGGTAGTACTCAAAGCTTGGCATCAAGGTCATATTTACCTCTTGTGCAATAGCACAAGCTGTTGCATGGATGAAGTGCGGCAATGAACCGATGATCAAAATGTTGTTCATGGAGACAAGAATGTAGTTATCTAGACGCTTCTGCTTCGCTGCTTGATGTTGAAACAAGTAATCTTTGTAGGCTGATGTTTGAGATATCAATGAGTGTAGAAGATTTTGTAGCTTGTGGTTGAAAAGAAAAGGTCTCTTCTTCAATCCATACAAGCTTTTCACGAGCTTGCACACTCTTTTGTTGTAGTCATCATACCCTTCCAACTTCTTTGTACAAATGATCGTGTCCATTTCTCCATGCTGAAAGGCGTTTTTAACATTGATTAGCTGCACCTTGTAGTCTTTCACTACTACAATGGTAATCATGATACGCGCCATGGCATAATGACTTATAGGTGCATAGGTTTTAAAGAAATCCTTGCCATTCACCTGTGAGAAGCCCTTTTGCAACCAGGCACGCCTTGAATTTGTCGATGCTACCATTTGCTTATGTCTTCACCCTAAACACCCACTTCACACCAATAGGCCTTGAGCCGGATTGTAGCTTTGTTTGCTCTTAAGTTCCCTACTCCATGAGGGTGTTCTATTCTACATCTAGTGCTGCTTTTGATTCTATAGCAAATTTGCCTACTTGTGCTCCCTTTTTTTAAATTGGCTTTGATGGTAGTGCAAAGGAGGTTTTGGAAAGGAGAGCTTTCAGATGCATTGTTGTGAAGTCATCATTCTCAGCATAAACCGTGCATGCAGTAATCACGATGTTGTATTCTACTTCATCCTCCTTGTTTTGTTTTTCCATCTTTTGTTGCAAGAGGTGCGTGATGTGGTGGCGTTTGATTGTGTTGTCTTGCTTCTTCAGCCTCCTTGCCTTTGCACCATCTGGCGTCGCCACGTGATGGCATTCTCCATGGCTTACTATGACCACCTCCTGACGTGTGCCTATGCGTTAGTTGTGGTTTGCCACGAGGGTCACACTCGCGCACACCGTCTCTTCACTCGCTTGATACAAATCTGTCGTGATGAGTGGGTCATAATTTGCTTCTTTTCTTGGGATTGACTCAATAAATAAGTTGTGGAATGACTCGAGGAGGTCAGGTGCAATCAATTGCATGGCTTCTCACCGTTAACATGTTTGATGCTTGAAGAAAACGACATCACGATTGGTGGTGATATGTTGGGTGTTGATGTCGTAGAACTCCCAACCTTTCATGTTTGGACATTGTCCGATAAACATGCCCCAAGATGCTTTGTCTGCAAGCTTTCTTTGAAGTTCCTTAGGGATGTGAATAAGAGCCATGCCATTGAACGTTTGAAGCATGGTGATGTCTATCTTATAATCTTGCCATGCTTCAAATGTTGTCATGACTAGTAAGGATGTTTGCAGCACACGATTATCCACACAAACTACTTGCTTTTGAGCATGCAACGTCCAGGAGTTGTCTAGCGCTTCTCCTAGCGGTATGGATTTAAAAGTCTCTTGAGTAGTGCGATTTGCCCTTTCATTGACACCATTTTGCTCCGGGGTATATGTTGTAGAGAACTGCTACATGATGCCCATATTCTCTAGTTTTGACATGAACTCTGTGTGAGTGTACTTGTCAGCATTGTCAGAGTGTAGGAGTTGGAGCTTCTTGTTGCTTTCTCTCTCTGCCATTACAAGCCACTTGTAGAAGTAGGTTGGCGCTTTATCACTAGTTCGGAGACAGTAGCTCCAAAGAAAGGGTGTCGCATCATCCACGAAGATGAAGAAGTAACGGTGTCCTCCATAGACTGTTGTTGAGGGAAGTGGTCCGCAGATGTTGGTTTTAACCAGTCTTTGCTTTCCACTTATGCTGCACTCGTTGGAAGAAGCATTTGTCGTGGCAACTTGGCATGAACGCAGTCCTCATAAGGGGTAGTTCAGCCTTAACCACCTTTCTTGATGTTGAGGCCGTTGACATGACCCGTCTTCACCATGGATTCCACCCATTGATGAGTGATGTGGTCAAGCCTCTTGTCCACAGTATAGCATTTGCATGTGTTGGCTTGTGTAGAATTGCCCCTACAAATGGGGAATGCATCTCATCTTGAGTTGGTGCGATGTAACGTGACTTAATCATGCCATGAGGAAGGAGCTGGCCTTCTCCAAAGGTTTCTCTTTCATGAAGTTTGAGTGTGACAGGATTGCCATTATGGATGAGGGAGGATACTTCCTTCATGAGTTGGCCAAGGGAGAGGTTAATGACTATGTGAGGTATGTAGAGCACGTTTTCAAACTTGACTTATGTTGCATCATACCCCGTCACGGTCATCATGCCCTTGCCAAGTAAGGGCACATGCTTATCCTTGACAACTGTCACATAGCTCCAATCTAAAGGCTCTTAGTTTTGGTGGCAAGATTTGTGGTACGTTATGTGCAAGGACGTATCCTCTCGTTGAGGCTACTTCCTTGTGGGTGTTCAAGTTCCTTCATGAGTTGGCCAAGAACACCCGCTGTTCAAGTAGCAAACATACAACAAGCAAACTAGCCTGTCTCTTTGAGTGTTTGACATGTGGAACAAAAATGCAATGTAGCCAAACTACTTCCCTTTACCTTCCTCCTATGCCTTCTTATTGATCTCCTTACTACCATTTTTACTTTTTCCTCCACCACTCTCCTCTCCCACTTGCCTTTTTCCCATAAAGTTGCTATACATCCTCACTTTCTCCTCATTGAGCAACCTTTTGAAGTAGTGTTTCTTCACGTGCCCTTTCTTTTTGCAATAATGTCACCTGATATCAGGATGTGATCCGATCACCTATCGTATGGACCTCGGTGCGATTGCCTTTGTGAGGAAGTGAGTCGACTCATGGGAGTAAGGTGACTTCATCATTGCATGGCTGTTTAAGAGGGAGTGAGACGCGCTCTTCTCTCCTTCATTGTAGTTACCTGCATTGCTGAAAATGCATGTTTTTTTCTTGTACGTTGGTGGTCTCTCTGCGTTGTCAATATCATCTTACAGACATATTCTTATGTCAATTATTCTTCAGGCTGAAATGTGAAAGTTTTCTTCATGCCATCCCAGTCTCTTGTGAGTCCATTGAGTAAGAAGGTCATAAAGATTGCCAAAGGGATGGGTGTGTCTGTGATGAGAAGTTGGTTGTGGAGCAATTTTGCCTTGTGGATGTAGCTCTTAATGTCACCCAAACTACTACGGGTTATGTGGGAGAGCTATGTGATGAGATGTGACTTGTAAAAAGAGTCGCCTGACATGTAATTCCGTAGCAATTAGGACCATGCATGTTTGGGTGTCTCAATTGTAGCCTTATGCATGTAGTTGCTTGCTGGATACGAGGACTTAGGTGGTTGTCAAGCACTATGTATGCAACTTGCGTAAAGAAAATGAACATGAAGACGATGTGTGGTGGAGATCCTGAGGGAGGAGGAACATAATACCCTGTGTACAACTTCCAACCTCTATAGATCTGCACTACTTGTCAAAACGTATGAGCCAAGTGGGGGAAGTTCTCGCCATTGAACTGGTTGATCTTGAACTTGTGCAGATGTAGAAAGGTTACTACTACTGGAAGAATTTCCTCTAACTCTTGGTACCCAATCCCCTGTGTTGTTGATGTTGGGTTAGTTTTATGACCTTGAGTTACGTTTATTGATGTTAATTGTGCTTGAGAATCCGATTACACTATTGGATGAGGTTGCCACATGTGTATCTCAGGTTCTCGTGCTTGAGAAGATGGCTGAAATGGTGCCATCATGGGTATGGCCAATGGAACCTGTGGCTGCTGGGCTGTAAACTCCTACTGCATTCCTACTTGTGCTAATGCTAATTGTGGCACTTGTGGAGGAATGACAGGTTGCTACACGATTGGTGGAGGACTTGGCCGAGGTAGATGTGCTCATGATTGTTTTGAAGCTTGTTAGGCATGATTGAATTGCTGTTGATGTAGTTGCTATTGTTATTGTTGTAGTTGTTGTTGTTTTTGTTATAGTTGGTTTTGTTGTTGTAGCCATACTATCTTCTCATGAATTTGATTCATCTAAGCATCTGGTGTGAGCTACTCCTATGGGGGAAGTAGCTCATGTGCACCAAGTTGCTCCCTTAATGCCATGGTCTCTTGCTCCATAACCTAGCGCATAAATGCTTCTTGTCGCGCCATGCGGATTGCTTTATTTCTCAAGATTTGTGCTTCTTTTGCCTTGCATTTTGCCTGTTCTACCACATTGCAAGCCCAATCTTTCCCCATGCGTAAACCATGTAAGACCGGATTCTCATCAAGAGGTGGAGATTTTCCACTTGAATTCTTCATCTCCACATTGCTCATGAAATGTCCGTTGCCTTTGATGTTTTTAGCTACATCCCACCTTAGGCACTTGAGGACGTTAGTTGCTTGCTGGCGTGGGCGTGTGGATTGTAGTGCTCCTCCTAACATCACTATAGAGGACTCAAATTGTAGATGCTATGAAAAATCACCTTGTTCTGTTACCATGTTGATGTTTGTGGGGTGTCGTAAGGGCTAGGTTCTTTGCTGCGAGGACCGTTGTGCTTGGAGAGACATTACGTATAAAGTGAAAAGCATAATCTAGGATAATGCTGGGATTGAATGACTATAGTTGATCACAACTGTAGTACTGGAAACAATACAGAAAACACAGCCTACCTAGAGACTAAACTTTGACTCTTACACCTACAGAGCTCCTTGCCTGCAGGTCGGCAAATTCCTGCAAGACATCTTTAGCAAATTACCTCGAGTCTTCGACATAGTCACATCACCTCTTCTACATATCATGACCTTGAGGTAGTTAAGGGCGTCCTTCAATTGAGGCTAGAAGATTGCTGCCAGGCTTGCAAGGGTCTAGAATAGAGTGTCTATCGAGTATTTGCCTCGGGTGACGTTTGGAACTAGTGGAGTCTCTTGTGGTTGACTACAGGCCAAAAGCTTGTTGATGACTAAGTTGTTGAATGAAGACCGCAACACTGGCCACCTTTCATAGCAGGCTGCTGGCAAGTTCACAACAGTCCAAGCTAGTAGAATCTTGCGGTTGTAGGTGAGAAGATCCTTAGCCTAGGTACCTACCTATACGCAGTAGTGCCACTAGTATCTTCTGTGCTCAGTTGTACATGGCTGTGGTTATGTGGGGCGGTCCCCCGTCCTGGCTTTGAATGCGGTAGATGATTCATGCATGCATGTTGTGATGCAATGCTGTTTCTTGCATGCATTTGTTGATGTAGATTGGTCCCCACTCCAGGCCTTGTATGCTGTTGTTGAGTGACGCCAACGCAACAGGCTATGTATGGAGGTCCACACTACTAAGTCAAGTGTAGCCCCACCGTTATTAGATTTAATCTAGAACCCAACAGTGCGTAAATGAACTGCATAAGTGCTAAGTTGTCTAGGTCATCAAGCATGCATAGCCTACAGCCAATGGACCTATATGTTAGAATTAAATCTGGCCCGTATTAGCAAAGAAAAACCCCCTGCATAAAACTTGGGAATTCTCGAAAGAAAATTCTTTATGTCCTTGCACGCTCCTTCCATTTTGAAACCAGCTTGACCAAGAAATGGTTGTAGTAATCATCACCTCTAGCACATTTAGCATCATTGTGGAAATCATTGTGGAAACCGATAATGATGCTAGAGTAAAAACGCATTGTGTTTCTTATTGGATCTAAAGGTATGAAATACCTACATACATTTTTACATATGATCTTTGTTTTTTTGGCATCATACGAAAAATTCCTTAACACACCATGATGTTACAACTTAAAGTTGGAACAGTCTTCCATTTAAAGAGTAATTCTACAAACATGGACGGTGAGAATTCATGTCATAAAGAATTGATCTTTTCATTCATTGATGGGAGAAAGTTTTAGAAACTACTTAGTTGCATGCGTTGGAACAGAAAATGAAAAGCGTAATTGTTTTCAAGGATAATGAAAAAATTTGGTTTTGAATAAGAACAACGTTGTTAATTTATTTCGAACGCTTGTTTCATTGTTTTATTTTTGAAAACCTTATACATGTGTTATTTACAATGTAAGGTTTATGATCATTCTTCTTTTCATAGAAGAACGATATTAGATATTACTTTTTCTCATACCGTTCTTACTAACAAGGCCAAGTTCATTAGAAATTCATATCAGTTTTGCACCTTTTTTTGTGTTTTTATTTCTCAAAGTTCACGTTTCCCAAGATAAAAGCTTCTTTGAAATCCCATTTTTAAGGAATTTCTTGTGTTCACCACATGTACAATTAATAGCAATTGTTCTTCAACGTTGTCTCATTTTCCAAATTGTCCCACGATTGTAACGTAAGTTTCCATCTTAACTTTTTCAATATGTGTATCAGGAAATCTATACATATTCTTGTGTGAAAACATTGCTTCTTAGGCAAAGTTCAAATAGGTTACATGAGAAAGTTTGAAATGTTTTTCAGGTATCATTCTTAAATTTCTTTTCTTTATCCAAATCACATATGATTTATTCATGATATCTTTTACATGACTTCACGAGCATCCATGTGAGGTTTTTATGTCGAGTGCATAGTTAAAAAAAGATATCATGGGAATAATCCAATTGTTTGAAACCAAATTTGCAGAAAACTAAAGGAGATTTTTTTTGTCCCACACTTTAGATTTTGTAAGTGGATTGAATCTATTTCAACATCACACCCTAATGCATTTAAACTTAGTGAAATATGTTTCCATCATGATTGAAAGAAGTGGTAAGTCAATATACACAAGAAATTGTCATGCAAATGTCAGTATTTGTTTTTAAAATTTCTATTCTTAAGAGTTCCTAAATACATGTTTTTGAAGTGGCACTTCCATTTGGTATTACAAAGGTGTGTACCATTCACCAAAAACTTGAAGAAAGTTTCATTCAGCACGTCCATGGTTTGTTCAAGACCATATGTGAGAAAATACAAAGAAAACTATGATGAAAAAATCATGAAAAATCTTGATGTGATACATTCAAAACGAAACATTGTGCATTGTGAGGCAATTATTTTAGCAGGAATTAAAATAGTTTTCGTGTAAGATTTCCATTCTTAGTGTTTTCCCTCAAATAAAATATAAAACAAGAGCGAGAAGAAAAAAATAGAAGAGACCATCACACATAAGCTAAAAAATCTCTCGGTCGGTTAAGTGATGTGAGTTTTCATAAATTTTCAAGTTAACCGTCATTTGAAGGGTATGTGTGTAACTAGCATATAGTGCCATAATGTCTTAAACTAGGTGTATTTGTTCATTTTTTCTGTGGGATTTTTTGGTTCAAATTCAAAAGAAGAGGAATCATAATACAGGTTCATTTCGTGTTAGAAATGCATTGAAGTTGAATTTTTGAATTTTTAATTACTATAAGTTTATTCGTTCATGTATGGAAAACAGATAACTATGTGTATATTCATGTTTAACATTCAAATATGACACATGATGAGCTACAGTAGAAAACAAGGCGGATTGAAACAAAACATGTGTCAAAACATCATGATTTTAAAGGGAGTATTGATAAGGAGAAGAAAGTATGTGTGCATAGGCCACAAAGGGATTTTTTTCCAGTGGTGGACCATATGAATAATTAATTTTTTCATGGTCTCGACATGTTCAAGTGGTTTGACATTAAAGGATATGTGCATGCATTCTGAGGATGTGGGTGTCTTGGTGCTTTCCATGTGTGTGAGGGGGGCTAGTTCATGTGGTAAAGGGTTGTGATTCGTCATATTGTCCTTTAAGGTACTTGATTAGATAGCTGAAACACGCTTTGAAAATGGGTTGGATTTCATGTTGGTAGTATGTGAGAAGATTTTGATATCATTGTAGATAATTTAAGTGAAAACAGAGATTATTCTTGAATATGAAGATTGTAAGGGGGATATAAAATGATTTTGTCTTTTTAGCATTGACTTGGGCAATGAGATAATGTAAAGTGGTGCATTTTCACACATTGGAAGTTTGTATTTTGTGGATGTAACGATCTTATCTTGAGTATGGTAAATTTTTGGGTCTGGTTTTTCAGTTTATTGTTTTGAATCAAGGTGAGTCTATGTTTAATTATGGATTATGAGTTTGTTTAGAAGTCCTTGGTATTTTCATGCTGAGATGGTGTGGTTAGTACGGGTTCCAAGGCCGGTAAACATGTTGAACATGGATAATGAAGCATTGATAATATTTCTTCTTGTTGGCTCGTTGCATACCATTACGAACTGTAAAACGTGTGTTAATATTTGTAGAAGAATCAATTTAGAATGAAGCCCTATGGATTCATTTGCGTTTAGTGCCCTTTACTTTGCTGAATCATTGGCTTGTCATTTTTTGGGGCTTACCATGTGTGTTATTTCATACGTGATGATTTATAGGGTCTCCTTATGGGCAAGTATTTTTTGGGTCATGTGAAGTTCTCCTGATGTGTAGTTCAGAGTTCCCAATTGTATCCCATGGGCATATGAATTGTAGTTTTCTCCTTTGACGAGTTGTGGTCAATGTCGTGTTGTTTTTAGGGCGAATTTGCAAGAAGCCATTGAAAATTGGAAATATGGCCCATCAACTGTTGGTTTATAGGTTTTTTGGTAGATATCCGGTACATTCAACTTCCCTCAAATTTGTTTTGCACGTGTAAAAATTATGGGAGATAAAATTCCCCTCCCTTGAAAGGGAACCTCCTTGAACCGTGTATCTGTGTCTGGGAGGTACCTGAACCTTATGAAATCCCATAACTCCTGAATGTTCGGAGGCGGGTGTGTCAAAATGTTTGTTCATTGACAATTTCGAAGCTCTTTTGCGGGAATAAGATGGAAGTGTTCTCGGTCAACGCCCGAGTGGTCAGATGTGAGTATTTACTGGTAGGTGGCGTATTGCTTCGGGCTATGAATGGGGGTACGCTATTTTCATGTTTTTGGAATTTCGAAGGTAGAGGTGGTCGAGGTTGGAAGGCGGGAAACGTTTCCAATATTGGTTTTGGATCCATTGCGTTCAAAGTTGGTCTCTTGTTTTCTGTTGACGTCTTTTGCGAACGCAAGCGAGCTCTTGTCAGCGCTTTTTACCGCTTGTTTTGTGCGTACAATGTGTCTCGTTGAAGTAATGACGAGTTTCGTAGACTTGCCGCATGCGGCCGGTCTCCGGATGGATTGAATCGAAGGATTGTCATTGGAGAATGAAGATTGATCTGCTACTCCGGCAGACCGAAGCTGCCGTTTTCGCTGTTTTCGGAGGTACGATGTGTGGCTGCATACTTCTGCCGTTGGACTTTAGAATATCTCATCGAGTGTTAAAGTTATCGAAACGAACATCTGGAGTAAAAAGAACGAGGAATGAGAGATTCCATGATGTTTTACGTTAGCACTGTGAATAGCGCTGCCATGTAGGAATTAGTGGCGCGTTGTCGAGCCTCTTTCCGCGACAAATAGGTGTAGAGGATATGCGCCAGCGTCAGCTGTGAATTCTCCGGTAGATTCGAAGCGACGCTTTGACTGACTGAGACAGCAGTCTCCTTCTCAATTCGTTTTATTTTTGGTTTAATGTTGGAAAATCGATGTACTCTGCCTAAAACATTGACATTTCCGCGGGTTTTGCTCTTGGATGGGTGAATCCTATTTCCAGCAAACTAGCCTTTTGAGCTTCCTTTCATTGAAGCAAGCACAAGAATTTTGTTGGTGATGTCATGTCGAGTTGGAGGGCGTCAAGTTGAGAAGGTGGAGGACGTCAGATGGAGGAGATAGAGGACGTCATGTCGAGGAGGAGGTCAACGCTTGGCTGAGATGCCCACAGTATACAGTGAAGTGAGAACCCGTGATGCAACACAGAGCCTGCTGAAAATGGCCGGTGGTACTGTTTCACGAATTGACTCACATGAAGCGCACTCTATGAGCACACACCCGACGGAGCTCATCGTCGTGCAGACGCGGGGGGCACGTTAGACGCGGCAATCGTAAAAAAATCCCTCAGTGATTGCGTAGCTGGACACTGCGACATCTCACGCGTTCCGCGTGATGGAGACCTCGGCCTTCACCGCGTCACAGCCGCAGCCAGGCTGTGCCGTTGTCTTCACTGCGTAAACGTTCGCACTCTGGGTGACCGTCTGTGGGAAACATCGATTCGGAAGATACTGCTGCGACAGCTTCAGTTGGTGACGCTGAGGCTGAGAATGGGCTGAGAGCGCCTGAAGATAGCGATCTCGGTGTCTGAAGGCAACGGCGCTCGTGGTGTCCACCGCCGCACCCAACCATCACGATGCCAGCCGACTTGGTCCACTACCTTCTGAGACGTACTTTCGATCGTCCGTTCGTTCATTGCTGAGGACTGATCCCCAACAACAGGCCGAGGGGCTCCTGTGCCCGCCCTGGCCGGCCTGGGGTTTTCCCAGCCTGGTCGAAGCAATTATGGCGGCAGACCCAACTCGGCGGAACGCAGCAGCTCGGGATGCCGCGTGGATCGCCCAAGCAAGCGCAGCGTGGCATGCGGCTACACCGGCAGGACCCTTCCCGGACGCCTTGTCTGGAGTCTCTGCGCTGGCATCGTTGGGGTCCGCTCCCGGACCCGGAGCTCTCTCCCTCACCCGACGCGGCAGCGCGGGTGATGCGACAACACAGCCAAACCAGCAGGCATGGCAGCGACCTCACACCGCTTCCTCACCGGCTGACGTTCCCGCTCCGGCTTCAGCAGGACTAGCTCTGGCGCCCGGACCTCTCTCCCGAACCCAACGCAGCGCCAATGCTGCCAATGCCCCGGGGAGCGATGCAGGAGTGGGCGGGAACGCCTCGCCGTCGGCTGCAGTCGCAGCAGCAACAGCAGCAGCATCAGCAGCAGCGGGATGGGGTGGTGCGTCAGCAGCCGGGCTGATCGACCTGGCCGCAATCCTGGGCGACTTGTCGGCTGCAGGTGGGCAACCACCCGCGCTGGGGTTCAAGGGGAGGCTCACACCTTGGACGGGAAGAAGCGCACAGGCACTCCTCGCAGCACCGGCTTCTGGAGGGGTACCTGCGGTGGATGCTCCAAGTGCCCCTGCCCCTGGCCCTGTTGGTGCTGGTCCTGCCAGTGCTGCTGCCGCCGCAGCACAAGCAGCGTTCACTGCTTCCGCCA
>SZWC01016532.1:2630-57480 GCA_023375785.1 Penium margaritaceum | reverse complement strand
CCGTTCACAAGGCACACAAAGCCCGAGGTGGACTTCCTATCATCCACGTTGCCTCCAAAATCTGCGTCGGTGTAGCACTTGAGGCGCAAAGGGTCTGTTCCTTGAAGGCCGCCGTACTGCAGCCCCATGTGCCGTGTCTTGTTGAGATAGCGCAAAATGCGCTTCACGGCCTGCCAGTGGAGTGGCCCAGGGTTGGCCACAAACCGACTGACTAGCCCCACAGCAAAGGAGATGTCCGGCCGCGTGCCAACCATGGCATACATGATGCTACCCACCGCAGACTAGTATGGCACATCCTGCATTTCGCGGCGCTCGGCTTCCGTGTTGGGGGAGTGGGCGGAGGTGAGATTGCATTTCGTGGGGAGAGGAGTGCTGAGGGGTTTTGCGTCTTCCATGCCATAGCGCCAAAGCACCTCTGAGATGTACTTCGTCTGGTTGAGCTCGATGGTGCCTACAGCTCGGTTGCGATGTATAGCAATGCCCAAGTAGTACTCGAGCTCGCCCATGTCCTTCATCTGAAACCGTCCATGCAGCTTCTCCTTGAGGGCCTCGAGGGCCTTCATGGAGGTGGAGGCCAGAATCAGGTCATCCACGTACAGCGCTACCAGCAACTGCCCCTGGTCATCCGCACGCACATACACGCTGGGGTCGTTGTGGCAGTGCGAGAAGCCTTGGCCAGCCATGAAGCTATCCATCTCCTTGTACCAGATCCTTGGGGCCTGTTTTAGCCCGTAGAGCGCCTTGATGAGGCGACACACCTGCCCGGGTTTTGCCTTGACACCCTCGGGCACCTCCATTAGTATCTCCTTGTCAAGCTTCCCGTAGAGGAAGGCGGTCTTGACGTCCATTTGGTGGATTTCCACGTTGCGCGCTGCAGCTATAGCCAGCAAGGTGCGGATGGATGGGAAAGACGCGACAGGAGAGTAGGTCTCGTCGTACTCAGACCCTGCTCTCTGCGAGAACCCCTTCGCGACGATCCTTGCCTTGTACTTGTCGATGCTGTTGTCTTGCTTGCGTTTGATGCGTAAGACCCACTTCACGCCCACCACGTGTGCGTTTGGTGGTCTGTCCACCAGCTTCCACGTTCCGTTCTCTTTTATGAAGGCGAGCTCGCTCTCCATCGCCTCCTTCCACTTAGCGGCGTCCGGCCGTGAGAGAGCCTCGGCGATGATAGCTGGCTCTCCCTGCGCAAGGCACGACCAGCTCAGGCCAGTCCACTCGGCCTTCCCTCCATCGTACTGCTTCGCAGGCTTTGCTTGGCGATCACTGCGCCGCAGTGGTGCTGGTGCTGGCTGCTTGTGCTGCTGCTGCTGCTGTGCTTCCCCAGGAGGGGTCGCTGGGAGGGAAGAGCCACTGGCCTCCGAGGAGGCCTCGGATGTCTCCGACGCGGTGTCAGATGTCAACTCCGCTTCAGCCTAAGCGGACGCTCTCCCTGAATTGGCAGCCTCGCTGTCTACGGCCACTGGCGTCCAACGCCAGTTAGGCGGGGGTGTGTCACCCGCCTCCAGCAGCACGATCCACTCTCCCTGTTTTGGAGAGTTCTCTGGGTCCAGCAGTTCTTCCTTGCCGTGTGACTCTTCCTGGAAGGTCACATCTCTGGAGGTGATGACTCTCCCTGCTGCCTGGTCCCACAGCCTGTACGCCTTGTGCGCGGCCTTGTAGCCGATCATCATGCACTTGCGCGCACGTGCATCCAACTTCCCCGCTCCTTGCCCGTCCTGGACTTTGGCCCAAGCCGTGCAGCCGAATGCCTTTAGGTAAGAGGCATCCGGCTTCTTTCCCGACCACACCTCCTGCGGCATCATGCGTTCTGCACTTTGCTCCTTTTCTGTCCCCTTGCTGCGCAATGCTGCAGCAGGCATGAGGTTGATGAGGTAGCATGCAGTGCACGCTACTTCCGCCCAGAAGCGAGGAGGGAGCTTTGAGTCGAACAGCATGGTTCGCGTCATGGCCACAATGGTCTGGTTCATGCGCTCGGCCACGCCGTTGCTTTGCGGTGTGTAGGGGGTAGTAGGTTGGTGGACAATGCCGTGTGCCCGAAGCCACGGCTTGCACCCCTCGTACTCTCCGCCGTTGTCGCTCCGTAGGGCCTTGACCTTCCGCCCGGGTTGTCGCTCCACCATGGCGACAAACTCTTGCAGGCGCTCCAACACCTCTCCCTTGGTTTTGAGGAAGTACACCCACACCTTCTGAGAGTAATCATCGATGAAGGTGAGGAGATGCTTGGAGCCGCCGTTGGACGTGGTGCGCATGGGGCCACACACGTCGCTGTGGACGAGGTCGAGTATGCCCTCTGCTCTGCCACCGTTTTTGGAGAAGCGTTTTCGCTTTGTCTTGCCTTGCAGGCAAGCCTCACACCCAGCGTTGCATCCATCCTTCAGCTCACACCCCTCCAGCCCGCGTACAAGCTTCTGCTCCTGCATGACCTGCAGGGTGCTGTCGGCCACGTGCCCAAGGCGTCTGTGCCACAGCTTTGCAATTGCTGCTCCCGCGTCTTTAGCCGCCACAGCAGGCGGCATGGATGGTGTCTTGGCGTTCGGCGATGGTGCAGCTTCCGCTCCTGCCTCTGCCGCCCCAGCGTGCCCTTCCGCGCTCTTCGTCTGCAGAACATAGAGCTCATCTGTTCGTGGCACCTTGGCGACAAGGTCTGACGCAGCGTAGGTAATCGTCACGTCCTTGTTCTTGAGGATGACGGCTTCCTTCTCTGTGAACACCACTGTCATCGCGTGATCCGTAATCCGCGAGACAGAGAGGAGGTTCGCGGCAAAAGTTGGCATGTAGACGACGTTCTGCAGCCGCAACTCCTTGTCGGCTCCGTTGAGCTGCGTGTGCACGACCTTCTCTCCCTCACCAGCCGCGTACTCGATGCCGCCGTTGGCGCACCGGAACTTGGCCGTCGATAGTGTGAGGGACGAGAAGCCACATGCCTCGCGAGAGGTGTGGTAGTCCGTGTCACTGTCTAGCCCGAAGGCTCCCGGCCGCAGCAGCGCAGAGCCCTTGGGAGGGGCCTCGCTCTCGGCCATCATGCTCGTGGACGTCGAGTCCACCTTATTACTCACGTTGCTGCTCCCACCACCGCCTCCTTCCTTCTTTGGTGCGCAACACTCCCGCGCCCAATGCCCGGCCTTGCCACAATTGTGGCACTTGCCCTTCTTCTTGACGCTCTTCCCGCCGCCACTACCTTTGCTGTTGCCATGAGAGGAGGTGCCTCCCGAGCCACTCGCATATGCGGCTTTGTTGATGACGCCGTTGTTGCGCTGCATGGCCTCGTTCCGGACAAACTCGGAGACACGAGGGTACGTGAACTCCGACTCCTCCCAACCACCCAAGGTGGTGGTCATGGGGCTCCAGCTTGGCGGCAAGGCCATGAGGAGAATCATGGCCTGCATCTGTTGGTCAAGCTGCCAGGACATGGCGCGGGCTTCTTGAAGTAGTCCTTCGAACTGCTGGAGGAAGTCCGAGATGGACTCCCCTTCGCCTACCCGCAGCCCGATGAGGCGTTGCAGGATGAAGAGTCGATTGGCGAGGGAAGTTGACTGGTACACATTCGTCAGCTTGGTGTAAGCCTCAGCTGCCGTCGTGCACCCCTCGATGTGGGAGATTAGGGAGGGGCTTATGGACGTGACGAGGAGTGCGAGAGCGATGTCATTCTGCTCTTGCCATCCTGCGTATTCCGCGCTTGCCTCGTCCTCCGGTGCTACCTCCGTCCCTTTCAGCATGTTGAGGTACTCGCGCACGCGCATCACCACCTCAAACTGCCATTTCCACGTATCGAAGGCTTTGCCATCGAAACGTGCGATGGCGTTGGCCGCACCCAACTCGGCGGGCCGTGAGGTGACTGGAACGATCTCTTGACCCCACGGCATGATTGCGGTGTGGTCAAGGATGCTCACTTAGTCTCTGCTGTTCTGCTTCGTTGAGGCGATGTAGGCTGATGAGGCTGATGACTGCTACAGATTTTCAAGGTGCAGTCCGTTGCATACCCCTCCAGCCGATGGTCTCCTAGCTATTGTGGAGGAAGTGCTCCCACAGACACGGGGTCGTACACACAAGGGCAGAGCGTAACCTGCTTAGGACTCGAGGGTCATACCAACAATGGCAGAGCGTATCCTCGTTCCTTGTCCGTGGAGAGCGAAGGTGGACCACAGCTCCAACTCGCGTCCGGTCTCTCACAATGCGTACCTTGGTCCAAGTGGACCGACGATGAAGCAGATGGAGCAGTGGTGTCTTGTCTGTTGCGGAGGTACCTGTCATGTGAACTGAGCGGTGGTACAAAGAACCAAGTTTCCCGATCAGTGTGGGCCCATAACCCTTTGTCACTCCGCACTTGGCCACGGTCTAGAGTAAACGGCACCGACAGGCAAACCGCCGACCGCCCTTGGTATTTCAACCAAGGTATAGATCACCCACGGAGTGGTGTTTCCACACTGAAAGGTTCACTTAGCTTGTCCCAACCGTGGCCGGAGAGTGTTCCAAACTCTCATCCAACTGGCAATGCTACACACCAAAGTGTGCACTTGCACTTGTTCTTTACACTCTTTCTTGGTGGCCAACAAGGGATTAGTTTTCTCCCAAGTCTCAAGAGTAAGAGATGATGATACAATCACATGCAAATGACAGGCCTTATATAGTCTCTGGTCAGTGCTCCCAGTGGCTCCTTGGAGGGACCCCCCCCAAGGCTACCCTAGACAGTGTCATCAGCTTTGATGACATGGCACCCTCTGTGACCGCCAAGTGGCGCTTGATCCACCTTGGACTTTAGAGGCTTCTAGGAAGCTTCCTTGGCCCTTTTTAGTCATAAAGAAAATTTGGTCCTGGGAGGATTCGACCCCGGACCTCTCGCTTGCGAGACGGCGCCTTCACCCACTAGGCTGTAGGAAGTTGTCCTAAGGAGCATGCACCAGGTACACTACTAGGAGTAGACCAAGGGGACTTACTCCACAAGGATGAGTAGTGCATGCCTTGTCTCTCTCAGCCTCTCTTGAATGTCACTGGGGGACTTGCGCTACAAGCGCAGTGCATACCCAGTCTAAAATCTTCCACTGACTGGACCAGGGGCATACACAGAACATAACACGCCACTGGTACGAAGGAATACGTCCTCATTACTTTGGGAGATCGAGTAACGGTGCCGGTGACCGATAACTCACCCTTTTCCCTCTCCGATGCGGCACGGGAAGATGCACGCCTACGTTCCATCCGCAGCCAAGCCCCCGCGGAGGTCGCCCTTGACGTGGAACAGATACCTATTGGTGAACGGCATGAACTCTTTGCAGACCACGCAAAACCAGGAGTACGTGCCAGCCTACTGGAGCTGTGACAGGAGAGCGAACAGGCGTTTGGCCAAGGCCTTCCCCTAGATGACGACGACAATTTCTACCCCATCTGCGACTAACGATCATTTCCGCCCCCGCGATGGGATCATATTCTACACCCTCGACTCTCACCCTAACAAAAGCAGGACCTCTGGGAACTATTGGACTCCTATGCTGACATCTTTGCTGGCGCGGCGACATACCTTGGAGCCGTCGATGCCTTCCATGTCATCAACACCAACGCAGCCGTTGCGATCAAATAGAAGTTTTGCCAGATCCTCCTTGACCAAGAGCAGATCATCAACGAAAGCCTCGCGAAGTTGAAGGCGGAGGACGTAATAGTCCCAATCGTCAGCCCCTGGCGTGCGAACTTGGTCATCATTTGCAAACCGGATGGATCCAAACGCTTCTGTGTGGACATCCGCGACCTCAACCGTGTTACGGAGGAAGAAACCTATCCCATGCCGCTGATCGTCGTTGTCCAAGAGCGACGGTAGGAGCGCGAATGGTTCACAAAACTCGACATCAAGGCGTCCTTCCACGCTGTCCCCATGCACCCGGACTCCATTGTCAAGACAGCTTTCCTTACTCTTGAGGTGCTCTATGACTTCACCCGTATGCCATTTGGTCTCCGCAATGCTAGCGCCACGTTCCAATGCGTCCTGGATTCCACCCTCCGCGGTATCCCCAACGTGAGCTATTACATTGATGATATCATGGTTGCGGCCCACAGTTTTGCGGACCTCTTCTCCTCCCTCTCCAATGTCTTCTCGGCTCTCTGCGCTGCCAACCTCAAGCTCAAGGCCGCCAAGTGTTCCATTGGCACCGTAGAAATGGAATTTTTGGGGTTTGTCATGAGTGCCGACGACATCAAAACCGATCCCGCGAAAATCGCGGACGTGCAAGAGTGGCGCCAATCCACTACTGTGGGATAGGTCAAGATCTTTCACGGCTTTGTCTACTTCTATGGCAAGTTCGTTCGCGACCACGCCCGAATCATCCGTCTGTTGGGAAAGGAGCCACCAGGCTTAATTTCAGGTCCACAGGAGCAAGTTCCAGGAAAGTACCAGATGCCTGCTCCGATTGCCAATCCGACTTCACCATTGGAAAGATCAGGTAGCAAAATGTCTACGGTCCAAGTTTGAGACCGATCCAACAGTCGGATTGGGAGATATGAATTTTCGAAGTTTCGGGGGTCATGGACCGTCGATGTCTGGGTGGGCATGGGTGATGGCTCCATGCCTTAGTCTGAGAAAAGAAAAAGGCAAGAGGTCCAGGATCAAGACCTGATGGGAGAAATATCCAAAAAGGTCCTTGGTCTTAGGATTGCCTTGTCAGAGTGTGCTGACTAGGATAAAGGTACCTCTCCTTACTTTTTAGGTGAGGTGAGATCCTTGTGTGCTAGCCATGGACACATGGCGATTCTCCATGGGTTTGTGGGTTATGTGACCACTAGGAGTGTGCCATGAGAGCATTCTCTAGCTCTCTAGGTCGTGTGTGAGTGGTCAGCCTGATTGCTAGGCTGATTTCCTCCCTTGTGTGAGATTATGGACTCTAGTGTGTGAGCCTTAGCCTCCATGGCTAAGTGGTGTGGCTTGTGAGAGGGCTGACTTGCCCAAGCTCTAGCTCTATATGTACTCCATCATTTTGAGTGATTGAACAACCATTCTTCAGCACAAGTGATGCCCTTCCAATCACACATGCTCGCTGCTCCAAGGCTCCCTCTCTCCTCAAGTTCCAACANGTCTACGGTCCAAGTTTGAGGCCGATCCAACGGTCGGATTGGGAGATATGAATTTTCGAAGTTTCGGGGGTCATGGACCGTCGATGTCTGGGTGGGCATGGGTGATGGCTCCATGCCTTAGCCTGAGAAAAGAAAAAGGCAAGAGGTCCAGGGTCAAGACCTGATGGGAGAAATATCCAAAAAGGTCCTTGGTCTTAGGATTGCCTTGTCAGAGTGTGCTGACTAGGATAAAGGTACCTCTCCTTACTTTTTAGGTGAGGTGAGATCCTTGTGTGCTAGCCATGGACACATGGCGATTCTCCATGGATTTGTGGGTTATGTGACCACTAGGAGTGTGCCATGAGAGCATTCTCTAGCTCTCTAGGTCGTGTGTGAGTGGTCAGCCTGATTGCTAGGCTGATTTCCTCCCTTGTGTGAGATTATGGACTCTAGTGTGTGAGCCTTAGCCTCCATGGCTAAGTGGTGTGGCTTGTGAGAGGGCTGACTTGCCCAAGCTCTAGCTCTATATGTACTCCATCATTTTGAGTGATTGGACAACCATTCTTCAGCACAAGTGATGCCCTTCCAATCACACATGCTCGCTACTCCAAGGCTCCCTCTCTCCTCAAGTTCCAACATTTGGTATCAGAGCCAAGTTCTGCCACTTCGCGCCAGTACAGGCCGTCACTTTGAGAGTGACAGGTTGGGGTGCAATCTTCACCAGATTTGACAATCAACCACAAGATCGTCACGTTCAAGAGACAAGATTTCCAACGAGCCCATAATCGCGACGATCCAATGGTCGAATTGAGAGTTATGCTCGAAACAAAGTCGGCCAGGGCTACACTCTTCTCTATGAGTAAGACAGTCGTCTTGTGATGACCATAACTCTCTCATTTCTTTGTCAAATTTAAAAAGTGGCACATGTGAATTGTAGTGTTTTGCCTAAGCTTTCCATTGGTGCAAAAATAGTTGCATTCCATTGATTCGTTTGGGAGAAACGCCGTTTACAAACTGGCTGGTCTGAATTGGAGTAGGAGCAGAAGCATACCCTGTTTTCAAGAGGGCATATCTTTCAAATTCCCCTGTTGATGACCCTGTTTTATGTGTCGATCTGAAAGGTTTTGAGCTAAGTTTTCCAGTGGTGGGCTCAGTTTTTCAAAATTCCGAATCTGCTGGCAGCTACAGTCCATTTTCTGTCAGACAGATTTCTGGCAGAAGCAGCAGCAGAAGCATGGGTAGCGCCTCCATCCAAGGGCAGCGGTGAGCATCACCAAGGCTCAAAATGGCAGCAGCTAGCATTGTGACAGCAGCCCAGCCTTTGGAGAGGCTGGAGGGACGTGCCAACTTCACGTTTTGGAAGATCTGTACACGCCTCCTTTTGGAGGAGAGGGGCTTGTGGGAGGTGGTGAGCGGCGACGAGCCGGCTCCAGTTCCACAGGGAAAAGGCATCACCGCAGCGTAGGTGGTGGCGGGGAAGACGCCGCAAAAGGGTGCAGCTGATGCGGGTTCTTCTGCAGTTGTACCAGCGACGTACGAGGAGTGGAAGAAGAAGGACAGGAAGGCCTACAGATTGCTTGTTAACACCATCTCCAACCTGCATCTTCAGTACGTGAGTGACAAGGCTACAGCAAAGGAGGGGTGGGACACGTTTGTGCAAGAAGTATGAGAGCAAGGATCCTGCATTCCTCATGCTTTTGGAGGAAAAGATGATGGCGCTGAAAATGTAGGGTGGTGAAGGGATGGAGGCGTATCTGGACACGGCAAAGGAGCTGGCAAAGCAGCTGAGAGCGGCCGGCAATCCTGTGGAAGAGACGCGCTTCATTCTCCTCTTGCTGAGGGGACTCCCAACCAGCTACGACACGGTACGAGAGACGATGGAGTGCCAGCCAACTCTCGACCTCGACTTCATCTGCACACACCTGGTGCAGGTGGAATTGCGTCGCAATGCGGCAAAGCGCAATGGCGGCACCAGCAGTGAAGCAGCTTTCATGGCCATGGGCTCACGCAACCAGCAGCAGGAGCAGTCCGGGCAGCACAGAGGCAAGGAGAAGGGCAAGTGCCACTATTGCAAAAAAGAGGGGCACTACAAGAAAGAGTGCTTCAAGTTCAAGAGGGACCAGAAAGAGCAGAAGCAGCAGCAGCAACAGCAAAAGAAGCAATCTTCACAACAACAGCAGCAGCAGTCACAGCAACGCCTGCAGCAGCAGCAGCAGCAGAACCAGACTAGCGTGCGCCATTTTGGCAACATGAACGTCGCCAAGGAGGTGCGCGACCGCCTCTTCATGGCGAAGTCTGACATGTCGCAGAAGGAAAAGGCGGATCTGGCGTGGTACAAGGACTCGGGGTGTACCAAGAGTCTGACGCACCACAAGGAGTGGTTCACACAGCTGCTCTCCATTCCTCCTCGGCCGATTGCTTTGGGTGATGATAAGGTGGTGTATGCTGAGGGGATTGGGATTGTGGAGATGTGGTTGGAGACCTCGCGTGGCATTGAAGTGGGAGTTTTCCATGGCGTGCTGTATGTGCCTGATGCTGCGTTCAACCTTCTCTCAGTGTCCTCTCTCACCAACACAGGACTGCGCGTTGTCTTCGATGATGACTATGCCTACATCCTCAACAAGGAAACAGGAGAGGAGTTGGCCAAGTCGGTGAAGGAGGGCGACATGTACCGCCTGCTAGGGGCGACCAAGATCCCGCGTGAGCAAAGTCTTCCAGGAGTGGTGCAGGCGACAGATGGTGAGATCTGGCATGCGCGTTACGGGTACATCGGCATGCGCGCCTTGCAGCACCTTCAAGCAAAGCACATGGTGCGTGACCTGCCTACCATCTCTAACTTTGAGCAGCAGTTATGCATCGGATGTTTGGAGGGGAAGCAACACCTCGAGGCGTTCTCTAGAGCAGGGGAGCGTGCAAAAGAGGTGCTGGAGCTGGTCCACACGGACTTGTGCGGACCGATGCAGACCCAGAGCTTTGGAGGCTCTAGGTACTTTCTCACCTTCATTGATGATTTCAGCCGTTACACTGCTGTATAGTTCCTTTCCTCCAAGGACCAGTGCTTTGACAGGTTCAAGGAGTTCAAGGCCATGGTGGAGAACGAATCTGGCAAGAAGATCAAGGCGTTGCGTAGCGACCGCGGTGGAGAGTACCTGAGCAAGGAATTCCAAGACTACCTCGCAGCAGCTGGCATCAAGGCGCAACGTACCGTGCCATACTTGCCGCAGTAGAACAGTGTAGCAGAACGCGCCAATCGTACCATTGTGGAGTCGGCGCGCTCCATGCTGCACGCGGCCCGGCTAACCTACGACTTCTGGGCTGAAGCCGTGAGCAGTGCGGTCTACATCAATAACCGCAGTCCAACGAAGGCCCTGGAGCAGATAACGCCGTACGAGGCGTGGTTTGGCAAGAAGCTGAGTGTGGGTCATCTTCGCGCGTTTGGCAGCTTGGTGCACATGCACGTGCCAAAAGAGAAGCGGCAAAAGTGGGACGCGAAGAGTGCGCAGATGCTGATGATTGGCTACGACGTGGCGAGCAAGGCTTATCACCTCTACGAGAGGGATACAGGCCACGTCATCATCTCCAAGGATGTCGTCTTCAATGAGAGCAACGTCATCGGCACCAACATCGTGTGTCAAGAGGCAGCAGAACCAGCAGCTGACGAGACAGTTGGAGCAGAAATTCTTCCTAACCCAGTTTCTCTTGATCCTTCCTCTACTGTGACAGTACGAGAATCACTCTACTCTCCCATGTCTGATGTTACAGATACAGCACCCTCATCGGCAGAAGCAGAGGAGGGAGATGTAGCACCACCAGCAGCAGCAGTTGTGCCAGCCGCACCGCGCCAGCCACCCGCTAACGCTCCAGCACCAGGTCGCAGGTACCCTCTTAGGGTGCGTTACAAGCCTGGTGAGCGCGGCCGTTTGTGGATGCTGCAGAAACCAAAACAGATGAACGTCGCAGTTGCAGCAGATTGAGATGAGCCAACGTCATACAAGGAGGCCATGGCTGCACCGGATGTAGCAGATTGGGTGCAAGCCGTGCAGCAGGAGATATAGTCGCAACTGGGGAACGGCACGTGGGAGCTGATTGAACGTCGACCAGGACGTAAGGTGATCAAGTGCAAGTGGGTCTTTAAGAAGAAGCGGGGAGCAGATGGTAACCTGGAAAAGTACAAGGCGAGGCTGGTCGCCAAGGGCTACTCGCAGCAAGAGGGCATCGACTACACAGAAACTTTTATCCCTGTTGCAAAGTTTGCCTCTGTGCGCACGCTCCACTGTTATGCAGCAGCTGAGGACTTCGAGGTTCACTACATGGATGTCAAGACGGCATTCTTGGAGGAAGAGATCTACATGGAGCAGCCGGAGGGGTTCGTCATGGATGGCCAGGAGCACCTTGTCTGCAAGCTGCAAAAGTCGCTGTACGGCCTCAAGCAAGCGTCGCGTGCTTGGAACCAGAAGTTGGATGCGGCGTTGCAGTGCATGGGGTTTGAGCGCAGCGAGTGTGACTACAGCGTGTATCGCTGGCAATATGAGCATGAGATCCTCATCATCATTGTCTATGTGGATGACATGCTCCTCCTTTCCAACAGCATGTCTGCACTACAGGAGTTCAAGGAAGCCATGCAGGAGCGCTTCCAGATGTCTGATCTCGGGGAAGCATCATACTTCCTCGGTATCCAGATCACGCGTGACCGCAAGTCACGCTCTCTCTCGCTGCAGCAGAGTCGCTACATCAAGGATGTTTTGTAGCGGTCCAGCATGGCAGAGGCAAAACTCATCGGCACGCCGCTGGAAACGCGGCAGTACCTCGTGAGCTTCAATGGAGAAGCAAATGCAGTTGAGCGGCAGAAGTACCAGAGTGCCGTCGGCAGTCTCATGTACCTGATGGTGGCAACCAGGCCGGACCTCGCACAGGTTGTGAGCGCTGTGAGCCAGCACATGGCTAATCCCGGACTGGAGCACCAGAAGGCAGTGAAGCGGATCTTCCGCTACCTTGCTGGAACCATCAACATCGGCATCACCTACAACGGCAATGACAACAGCATCATTGGTTGCACAGATGCAGATTGGGCTTCAAACCCTGAGGACCGCAAGTCCATCTCTGGACATGTGTTCCTCATATATGGTGGGGTCATCAGCTGGTGCAGCAAGCGGCAGGTGGTCGTGGCGACCTCGAGTACAGAAGCTGAGTTCGTATCCTCAACTTTGGAGCCAAGGAAGCAGTTTGGCTCCAACGTCTCATGGCAGAGATGAGTGGGAGTGCAGCAGTTCCAATTCCTGTGCGCGTCAACAACCAGAGCGCAATCGCACTCGCCAAGAATCCTGAGCACCATGCACGCACCAAGCAGATTGACATCGCATATCATTTCATCAGGCACATGGTGCAGGAGGGTGCTATCAAGCTGGAGTTTACTCCAACCAGCAAGCAGGTCGCTGATTTCTGCACCAAGCCAGTGACCCGTGAGAAGCAGGAATTCTGCATGAAGGCATGTGGACTCAGCCCACTCTGACTGCGGCAAAAAGGGAGATTGTTGGGAAAGGAGCCATCTGGCTCAGTTTCAGGTCCACAGGAGCAAGTTCCAGGAAAGTACCAGATGCCTTCTCGGATCGCCAATCGGACTTCATCATTGGACAGATCAGGTGGCAAAATGTCTATGCCCCAAGTTTGAGACCGATCCAACGGTCGGATTGGGAGATATGAATTTTCAGAGTTTCGGGGGTCATGGACCGTCGATGTCTGGGTGGGCATGGGTGATGGCTCCATGCCTTAGCTTGAGAAAAGAAAAAGGCAAGAGGTCCAGGATCAAGACCTGATGGGAGAAATATCCAAAAAGGTCCTTGGTCTTAGGATTGCCTTGTCAGAGTGTGCTGACTAGGATAAAGGTAACTCTCCTTACTTTTTAGGTGAGGTGAGATCCTTGTGTGCTAGCCATGGACACA
Source organism: Penium margaritaceum (assembly GCA_023375785.1). Taxonomy (NCBI): domain Eukaryota; kingdom Viridiplantae; phylum Streptophyta; class Zygnematophyceae; order Desmidiales; family Peniaceae; genus Penium; species Penium margaritaceum. Next base: position 44,503 of record SZWC01016532.1, on the reverse strand, counting down.
TGGCGATTCTCCATGGGTTTGTGGGTTATATGACCAGTAGGAGTGTGCCATGAGAGCATTCTCTAGCTCTCTAGGTCGTGTGTGAGTGGTCAGCCTGATTGCTAGGCTGATTTCCTCCCTTGTGTGAGATTATGGACTCTAGTGTATGAGCCTTAGCCTCCATGGCTAAGTGGTGTGGCTTGTGAGAGGGCTGACTTGCCCAAGCTCTAGCTCTATATGTATTCCATCATTTTGAGTGATTGAACAACCATTCTTCAGCACAAGTGATGCCTTTCTAATCACACATGCCCGTGCTCCAAGGCTCCCTCTCTCCTCAAGTTCCAACACATCCTCAACAAGGAAACACGAGAGGAGTTGGCCAAGTTGGTGAAGGAGGGCGACATGTACCGCCTGCTGGGGGCGGCCAAGATCCCGCGTGAGCAGAGTCTTGCAGCAGTGGTGCAGGCGACAGATGGTGAGATCTGGCATGCACGCTACGGCCACATCGGCAAGCGTGCCTTGCAGCAGCTTCAAGCACAGCAGATGGTGCGTGACCTACCTACCATCTCTAGCTTTGAGCAGCAGTTATGCATCGGCTGTTTTGAGGGGAAGCAGCACTGCGAGGCATTCTCTAGAGCAGGGAAGCGTGCAAAAGAGGTGTTGGAGCTGGTCCATACGGACTTGTGCGGACCGATGCAGACCGAGAGCTTTGGAGGGTCTAGGTATTTGATCACCTTCATTGATGATTTCAGCCGTTACACTGATGTGTTCTCCCTTTCCTCCAAGGACCAGTGCTTTGACAGGTTCAAGGAGTTCAAGGTCATGGTGGAGAACCAGACTGGCAAGAAGATCAAGGCGTTGTGCAGCGATCGCGGTGGAGAATACCTAAACAAGGAGATCCAGGACTACCTCGCAGCAGCTGGCATCAAGGCGCAGCGTATCGCGCCGTACTCGCCGAAGCAGAACGCGCCAACCGTACCATTGTGGAGTCGGCGCGCTCCATGCTGCACGCAGCCCAGCTGACCTACGACTTCTGGGTTGAAGCCGTGAGCACTGCGGTCTAAATCAAGAACCGCAGTCCAACCAATGCCCTGGAGCATATGACGCCATACGAGGCGTGGTTCGGCAAGAAGCCAAGCGTGGGTCATCTTCGCGCGTTTAGCAGCTTGGCACACATGCACGTGCCAAAAGAGAAGCGGCAAAAGTGGGATGCAAAGAGAGCGCAGATGCTGATGATTGGCTACGACGTGGCAAGCAAGGCGTATCGCCTCTACGAGAGGGATACAGGCCACGTCATCATCTCCAGGGATGTCGTCTTCAAAGAGAGCAACGTCATCGGCACCAACATTGTGTGTGAACAAGCAGCAGAACCAGCAGCTGACGAGATAATGGGAGCAGAAATTTTTCCTGATCCAGATTCTCCCGATCCTTCCTCTAATGTGACAGTGGGAGAATCTCTCTACTCTCCCATGTCTGATGTTGCAGATATAGTAGCCTCATTGGCAGAAACAGAGGAGGGAGATATAGCACCGCCAACAGCAGCAGTTATGCCAGCAGCACCGTGCCACCCGCCCGCTAACGCTCCGGCACCAGGTCGCAGGTATCCTCTTAGGGTGCGTTACAAGCCTGGTAAGCGCGGCCACTTCTTGATGCTGCAGAAACCAGAACAAATGAACATCGCAGTTGCAGCAGATATAGATGAGCCAACGTCATACAAAGAGGCCATGGCTGCACCGGATGCAATAGATTGGGCGCAAGCTGTGCAGCAGGAGATACAGTGGCAGCTCGACAACGGCACGTGGGAGCTGACTGAGCGTCCACCAGGACGTAAGGTGATGAAGTGCAAGTGGGTCTTCAAGAAGAAGCGGGGAGCAGATGGTAACCTGGAAAAGTACAAGGCAAGGCTGGTCGCCAAGGGCTACTCGCAGCAGGAGGGCATCAACTACACAGAAGCTTTTGCCCTTGTAGTTGATGCCCTCACAGCAGGAGGGCATCAACTACACAGAAGCTTTGCAAAGTTTGCCTCTCTGTGTGTTGGGAAAGGAGCCATCTGGCTCAGTTTCAGGTCCAGAAGAGCAAGTTCCAGGAAAGTACCAGAAACGTGCTCCCATCGTTGATCCAACTTTACCATTGGAAAGATCAGGTGGCAAAATATCTACGGCCCAAGTTTGAGACCGATCCAACGGTCGGATTGGGAGATATGAATTTTCGAAGTTTCGGGGGTCATGGACCGTCGATGTCTGGGTGGGCATGGGTGATGGCTCCATGCCTTAGCCTGAGAAAAGAAAAAGGCAAGAGGTCCAGGATCAAGACCTGATGGGAGAAATATCCAAAAAGGTCCTTGGTCTTAGGATTGCCTTGTCAGAGAGGGTTGACTAGGATAAAGGTACCTCTCCTTACTTTTTAGGTGAGGTGAGATCCTTGTCTGCTAGCCATGGACACATGGCGATTCTCCATGGATTTGTGGGTTATGTGACCACTAGGAGTGTGCCATGAGAGCATTCTCTAGCTCTTTAGGTCGAATGTGAGTGGTGAGCCTGATTGCTAGGCTGATTTCTTCCCTTGTGTGAGATTATGGACTCTAGTGTGTGAGCCTTAGCCTCGATGGCTAAGTGGTGTGGCTTGTGAGAGGGCTAACTTGCCCAAGCTCTAGCTCTATATGTACTCCACCATTTTGAGTGATTAAATAACCATTCTTCAGCACAAGTGATGCCCCTCCAATCACACATACTCGCTGCTCAATGGCTCCCTCTCTCAGAGCCAAGTTCTGCCACTTCCAGCCAGCACAGGCCGTGACTTTGAGAGTGACAGGTTGGGGTAAAACCTTCACCAGATTTGACGATCAACCACAAGATCTTCAAGTTCAGGAGACAAGCTCTCCAACGAGTCCAGGATCGCAAAGATCCAACGGTCGGATTGAGAGTTTTGCTCAAAACAAGGTCGGCCATGGCTACACTCTTCTCTATGAGTAAGACTGTCGCCTTGTGATGACCATAACTCTCTTATTTCTTTGTCAAATTTAAAAAATGGCACATGCGAATTGTAGTATTTTTCCTAAGCTTTCCATTGGTGTAAAAATATTTGCATTCCATACATTCGTTTTGGAGAAACGCCGTTTACAAACTGGCTGGTCTGAATTGGAGTAGGAGCAGAAGCATACCCTGTTTTCAAGAGGGCATATCTTTCAAAATCCCCTGTTGATGACCCTGTTTTATGGGTTGATCTGAAAGTTTTTGAGCTGAATTTTCCAGTGGTGGGCTGCGTTTTTCAAAATTCCCAGTCTACTGGCACGTACAGTCCATTTTCTGTCAGACAGATTTCTGGCAGAAGCAGCAGCAGAAGCAGGGGTAGCGCCGCCATCCAAGGGCAGCGCTGAGCATCACCAAGGCTCAAAATGGCAGCAGCTAGCATTGTAACAGCAGCCCAGCCTTTGGAGAGGCTGGAGGGACGTGCCAACTTCACGTTTTGGAAGATCCGTACCCGCCTCCTTTTGGAGGAGAGGGGCTTGTGGGAGGTGGTGAGCAGCGACGAGCCGGCTCTAGTTCCACAGGCAAAAGGCATCACCGCAGCGCAGGTGGTGGCGAGGAAGACGCGGCAAAAGGGTGCAGCTGATGCGGGTTCTTCTGCAGCTGTACCAGCGACGTACGAGGAGTGGAAGAAGAAGAACAGGCAGGCCTACAGGTTGCTTGTTAACACCATCTCCAACCCGCATCTTCAGTACGTGAGTGACAAGGCTACTGCAAAGGAGGGGTGGGACACGTTGTGCAAGAAGTATGAGAGCAAGGATCCTGCATTCCTCATGCTTTTGGAGGAAAAGATGATGGCGCTGAAAATGCAGGGTGGTGAAGGGATGGAGGCGTATCTGGACAGGGCAAAGGAGCTGGCAAAGCAACTGAGAGCGGCTGGCAATCCTGTGGAAGAGACGCGCTTCATTCTCCTCTTGCTGAGGGGACTCCCAACCAGCTACGACACGGTGCGAGAGACGTTGGAGTGCCAGCCGACTCTCGACCTTGACTTCATCTGCACACACTTGGTGCAGGTGGAACTGCGTCGCAATGCAGCAAAGCGCAATGGCGGCAGCAGCAGCAGTGAAGCAGCTTTCATGGCCATGGGCTCACGCAACCAGCAGTAGCAGCAGCAGTCCGGGCAGCAGAGAGGCAAGAAGAAGGGCAAGTGCCACTATTGCCAGAAAGAGGGGCACTACAAGAAAGAGTGCTTCAAGTTTAAGAGGGACCAGAAGGAGCAGCAGCAGCAGCAGCAAAAGCAGCAATCTCCACAGCAACAGCAGCAGCAGTCACAGCAACGGCAGCAGCAGCAGCAGCAGCAGCAGAACCAGACTAGCGTGCGCCATTTTGGCAACATGAACGTCGCCAAGGAGGTACGCGACCGCCTCTTCATGGCGAAGTCTGACATGTCGCAGAAGGAAAAGGCGGATCTGGCGTGGTACAAGGACTCGGGGTGTACCAAGAGTCTGACGCACCACAAGGAGTGGTTCACACAGCTGCTCTCCATTCCTCCTCGGCCGATTGCTTTAGGTGATGATCGGGTGGTGTATGCTGAGGGGATTGGGATTGTGGAGATGTGGTTGGAGACCCCGCGTGGCATTGAAGTGGGAGTTTTCCATGGCGTGCTGTATGTGCCTGATGCTGCGTTCAACCTTCTCTCAGTGTCCTCTCTCACAAACACAGGACTGCGCGTTGTCTTCGATGATGACTATGGCTACATCCTCAACAAGGAAACAGGAGAGGAGTTGGCCAAGTCGGTGAAGGAGGGCGACATGTACCGCCTGCTAGGGGTGACCAAGATCCCGCGTGAGCAAAGTCTTGCAGCAGTTTTGCAGGCGACAGATGGTGAGATCTGGCATGCGCGCTACGGCCACATCGGCATGCGCGCCTTGCAGCAGCTTCAAGCAAAGTAGATGGTGCATGACCTGCCTACCATCTCTAACTTTGAGCAGCAGTTATGCATCGAATGTTTGGAAGGGAAGCAACACCGCGAGGCGTTCTCTGGAGCAGGGGAGCGTGCAAAAGAGGTGTTGGAGCTGGTCCACACGGACTTGTGCGGACCGATGCAGACCTAGAGCTTTGGAGGCTCTAGGTATTTTCTCACCTTCATTGATGATTTCAGCCGTTACACTGTTATGTTCTTCCTTTCCTCCAAGGACCAGTGCTTTGACAGGTTCAAGGAGTTCAAGGCCATGGTCGAGAACCAATCTGGCAAGAAGATCAAGGCGTTGCGTAGCGACCGCGGTGGAGAGTACCTGAGCAAGGAATTCCAAGACTACCTCGCAGCGGCTGGCATCAAGGCGCAACGTACCGCGCCATACTCGCTGCAGCAGAACGGTGTAGCAGAGCGCGCCAATCGTATCATTGTGGAGTCGGCGCGCTCCATGCTGCACGCGGCCCGGCTGACCTACGACTTCTGGGCTGAAGCCGTGAGCACTGCGGTCTACATCAAGAACCGCAGTCCAACCAAGGCCCTAGAGCAGATGACGCCGTACGAGGCGTGGTTCGGCAAGAAACCGAGCGTGGGTTATCTTCGCGCGTATGGCAGCTTGGCGCACATGCACGTGCCAAAAGAGAAGCGGCAAAAGTGGGACGCGAAGAGTGTGCAGATGATGATGATTGGCTACGACGTGGCAAGCAAGGCGTATCGCCTCTATGAGAGGGATACAGGCCACGTCATCATCTCCAGGGATGTCATCTTCAATGAGAGCAACGTCATCGGCACCAACATCGTGTGTGAAGAGACAGCAGAACCAGCAGCTGACGAGACAGTTGTAGCAGAAATTCTTCCTGACCCAGTTTCTCCCGATCCTTCCTCTACTGTGACAGTGGGAGGATCACTCTACTCTCCCATGTCTGATGTTGCAGATACAGCAGCCTCATCGGCAGAAGCAGAGGAGGGAGATGTAGCACCACCAGCAGCAGCAGTTGTGCCAGCAGCACCGCGCCAGCCACCCGCTAACGCTCCAGCACCAGGTCGCACGTACCCTCTTAGGGTGCGTTACAAGCCTGGTGAGCGCGGCCATTTCTGGATGCTGCAGAAACCAGAACAGATGAACGTCGCAGTTGCAGCAGATTCAGATGAGCCAACGTCATACAAGGAGGCCATGGCTGCACCGGATGCAGCAGATTGGGCGCAAGCCGTACAACATGAGATACAGTCGCAGCTGGAGAACGGCACGTGGGAGCTGACTGAACGTCCACCAGGACGTAAGGTGATCAAGTGCAAGTGGGTCTTTAAGAAGAAGCGGGGAGCAGATGATAACCTGGAAAAGTACAAGGCGAGGCTGGTCGTCAAGGGCTACTCGCAGCAGGAGGGCATCGACTACACAGAAACTTTTGCCCCTGTTGCAAAGTTTGCTTCTGTGCGCACGCTCCTCTCTTATGCAGCAGCTGAGGACTTCGAGGTTCAGCACATGGATGTCAAGACGACATTCTTGAATGGTGACTTGGAGGAAGAGATCTACATGGAGCAGCCGGAGGGGTTCATCATGGATGGCCAGGAGCACCTGGTCTGCAAGCTGCAGAAGTCGCTGTACGGTCTCAAGCAAGCGTCGCGTGCTTGGAACCAGAAGTTGGATGCAGCGTTGCAGTGCATGGGGTTTGAGCGCAGCGAGTGTGACTACAGCGTGTATCGCTGGCAGCATGAGCATGAGATCCTCATCATCATTGTCTATGTGGATGACATGCTCCTCCTTTCCAACAGCATGTCTGCACTACAGGAGTTCAAGGAAGCCATAGAGGAGCGCTTCCAGATGTCTGATCTGGGGGAAGCATCATACTTCCTCGGTATCCAGATCATGCGTGACCGCAAGTCACGCTCTCTCTCGCTGCAGCAGAGCCGCTACATCAAGGATGTTTTGCAGCGGTTCGGCATGGTAGAGGCAAAACCCATCGGCACGTTGCTGGAGACGCGGCAGTACCTCGTGAGCTTCAATGGAGAAGCAAATGCAGCTGAGCAGCAGAAGTATCAGAGCGCCGTCGGCAGTCTCATGTACCTGATGGTGGCAACCAGGCCGGACCGGAGCACCAGAATGCAGTGAAGCGGATCTTCCGCTACCTTGCTGGAACCATCAACTTCGGCATCATCTACAACGGCAATGACAACAGCATCATCGGCTACACAGATGCAGATTGGGCTTCAAACCCTGAGGACCGCAAGTCCATCTCTGGACATGTGTTCCTCATGAATGGTGGGGCTATCAGTTGGTGCAGCAAGCGGTAGGTGGTCGTGGCCACCTCGAGTACAAAAGGTGAGTACGTATCTCTCAGCTTTGGAGCCAAGGAAGCAGTTTGGCTCCAACGTCTCATGGCAGAGATGAGTGGGAGTGCAGCAGTTTCAGTTCCTGTACGCGTCGACAACCAGAGAATCCTGAGCACCATGCACGCACCAAGCACATTGACATCGCATATCATTTCATCAGGCACATGGTGCAGGAGGGTGCTATCAAGCTGGAGTTTACTCCAACCAGCAAGCAGGTCGCTGATTTCTGCACCAAGCCAGTGACCCATGAGAAGCAGCAGTTCTGCATGAAGGCATGTGGACTCAGCCCACTCTGACTGCGGCAAAGTGGGAGATTGTTGGGAAAGGAGCCATCTGGCTTAGTTTCGGGTCCACAGGAGCAAATTCCAGGAAAGTACCAGATGCGTACTCCGATCGTCGATCCAACTTTACCATTGGAAAGATCAGGTGGCAAAATGTCTACGGCCCAAGTTTGAGACCGATCCAACAGTCGGATTGGGAGATATGAATTTTGGAAGTTTCGGGGGTCATGGACCGTCGATGTCTGGGTGGGCATGGGTGATGGCTCCATGCCTTAGCCTGAGAAAAGAAAAAGGCAAGAGGTCCAGGATCAAGTCCTGATGGGAGAAATATCCAAAAAGGTCCTTGGTCTTAGGATTGTCTTGTCAGAGTGTGTTGACTAGGATAAAGGTACCTCTCCTTACTTTTTAGGTGAGGTGAGATCCTTGTGTGCTAGCCATGGACACATGGCGATTCTCCATGGATTTGTGGGTTATGTGACCACTAGGAGTGTGCCATGAGAGCATTCTCTAGCTCTCTAGGTCGTTTGTGAGTGGTCAGCCTGATTGCTAGGCTGATTTCCTCCCTTGTGTGAGATTATGGACTATAGTGTGTGAGCCTTAGCCTCCATGGCTAAGTGGTGTAGCTTGTGAGAGGGTTGACTTGCCCAAGCTCTAGCTCTATATGTACTCCATCATTTTGAGTGATTAAACAACCATTCTTCAGCACAAGTGATGCCCTTCCAATCAGACATACTCGCTGCTCCAAGGCTCCCTCTCTCCTCAAGTTCCAACAGTGTGCACGCTCATCTCTTATGCAGCAGCTGAGGACTTCAAGGTTCACCACATGGATGTGAAGACGGCATTCTTGAATGGTGACTTGGAGGAGGAGATCTACATGGAGCAGCCGGAGGGGTTCGTCATGGATGGCCAGGAGCACCTGGTCTGCAAGTTGCAGAAGTCGTTGTACGGTTTGAAGCAAGTGTCGCGTGCTTGGAACCAGAAGTTGGATGCGGCATTGCAGTGCATGGCGTTTCAGCGCCGCGAGTGTGACTACAGCGTGTATCGCTGGCAGCATGAGCATGAGATCCTCATCATCAATAGCATGTCTGCACTACAAGAGTTCAATGAGGCCATGCAGGAGCGCTTCCAGACGTCTGATCTCGGGGAGGCGTCATACTTCCTCGGCATCCAGATCACGCGTGACCGCAAGTCACGCTCTCTCTCGCTACAACAGAGCCGCTACATCAAGGATGTTTTGCACCGGTTTGGCATGGCAGAGGCCAAATCCATCGGCACGCCGCTGGAGACGCGATAGTACCTCGTGAGTTTTGCTGGAGAAAATGATGCAGCAGAGCAGCAAAAGCATCAGAGCGCCGTCGGCAGGCTCATGTACCTGATGGTGGCAACCAGGCCGGACCTCGCACAGGCTGTTAGCGCTGTGAGCCAGTACATGGCCAACCCCGGACCTGCGCACCAGAAGGCAGTGAAGCGGATCTTCCGCTACCTTGTTGGAACCATCAACATCGGCATCACCTACAACGGCAACGACAACCGCATCATCGGCTACACAAATGCAGATTGGGCTTCAAACCTTGAGGACCGTAAGTCCATCTCTGGACATGTGTTCCTCATGAATGGTGGGGCGATCAGCTGGAGCAGCAAGCGGCAGGTGGTCGTGGCCACCTGGAGTATAGAAGCTGAGTACGTATCTCTCAGCTTTGGAGCCAAGGAAGCAGTTTGGCTTCAACGTCTCATGGTAGAGATGAGTGGGAGTGCAGGAGTTCCTGTTCAAGTGCGTGTCGACAACCAGAGCGCAATCGCATTCGCCAAGAATCCTGAACACCATGCACGCACCAAGCACATTGATATCGCATATCATTTCATCAGGTACATGGTACAGGAGGGTGCTATCAAGCTGGAGTTTATTCCAACCAGCAAGCAGGTCGCTGATTTTTGGACCAAGCCATTGACCCGTGAGAAGCAGCAGTTCTGCATGAAGGCATGTAGACTCAACCGACTCCAACTACGGGCAAAGTGGGAGATTGTTACGAAAGGAGCCATCTCGCTCAGTTTCAGGTCCACAGGAGCAAGTTCCAAGAAAATACCAGATGCATGCTCGGATTGTCAATCCGACTTCCTCATTGGAAAGATGAGGTGGCAAAATGTCTTCGGTCCAAGTTTGAGGCCGATCCAACGGTCGGATTGGGAGATATGAATTTTCGTAGTTTCCGGGGTCATCGACCTTCGATATTCGGGTGACCATGGGCGATGGCTCCATGCCTTAGCCTGAGAAAAGAAAAAGGCAAGAGGTCCAGGGTCAAGACGTGATGGGAGAAATGTTCAAAAAGGTCCTTGGTCTTAGGATTGCCTTGTCAGAGTGTGCAGACTAGGATAAAGGTACCTCTCCTTACTTTTTAGGTGAGGTGAGATCTTTGTGTGCTAGCCATGGACACATGGCGATTCTCGATGGGTTTGTAGGTTATGTGACCACTAGAAGTGTGCCATGAGAGCATTCTCTAGCTCTCTAGGTCGTGTATGAGTGGTCAGCCTGATTGCTGATTTCCTCCCTTGTGTGAGATAATGGACTCTAGTGTGTGAGCCTTAGCCTCCATGGCTAAGTGGTGTGGCTTGTGAGAGGGCAGACTTGCCCAAGCTCTAGCACTATGTGTACTCTATCATTTTGAGTGATTGAACAACCCATTCTTCAGCACAAGTGATGCCCTTCCAATCACACATGCTCGCTGCTCCAAGGCTCCCTTTCTCCTCAAGTTCCAACAGAATGACAGGTGCGGCATCATTTCCTGACAAAGAACAACCAGAGGGCCTGATGAACACTACCCGGGAATGGTGGCTCCTTGTTCGTAACGACTAGAACGCGGACCCCACCCGACGCTATGTGCATCTGCTTCAAGAACGTGCCCGGACGCTCACTCTCTACCATGCCCACTAGATGCTTGCGGGAACGATAGAGGTACCAAATTTGAAAACGGCGGCAAAAGTCTGGAGGTAGGGATACCAGATTCGGCTGGTCACTACCAGATGGGGAGTACAGTATATAGTGGCAAAACTTGCAAGCATCACTGATGCGCATATGCGATATGAGAATTTGTATGCCGCCATCAGTGAGTGCTGGCACCTCACATTGGATGGAGCTCCGCGGTAGCGGATAGTGGCTGCGGTAGTACAAGGATCGTGAAAGACACTATCCAGAGTGGGTACCCAACTAACGGAAGAGGTCGCAAACCACTGGGCTTGGGAAGCAACTGAAGTGTGTCGGGAAGAGAAGAGCTGTATTCTCATGGAAATAGAGGAGGCTCTGGAATACCTCCGCGATTCTCCTCAGTTCATGAAGACAAGGAGTAGGTTGCAAGCTGTCTGGTAGCAGAGGACAGAAGAAGAAAAGCAAGAACCTGAGGTAGTTACAAGACAGGTTGTCACATAGCTGGAGACAGATCTGGAGGAGGCAAGAGCGGAAGCAGAGGCTGCGATGGCAGAGACAGAAGATACCGGGGGAGGTGTGGCGGAGGCAGCGAGGCCAATGGCGGAACAAGTGATAGGAGAACAGGTAGCGAAGCAACAAGCAATGTTCCAAGCGGCAGGCGGAAGTCAGGGACAAGATGTGCGTGCGCAAGTGAGACCGGTTGGAGCCAGGTGGACAAAATGGAAGGGCGTTTCTCGACCTGCCCTGTCAAAGGCTCTGCGGGATAAATAGGCCAGGCTTTAGAAGGTGGCCAAGTAAGCTGCGGCATCAGCAATCACAAGCAGACAGGCTGCCCCACACCAAGCGGCCCCGATCAGCGCCGCAGCCACCCCTAAGAAGAAGCCATCCTCAGAAACAAAGGCCCCCTCTATGGATACAACGCCGACATCCCGCCGACCTGGACAAGAAAAGCGAACCATAGAGGATAGCAATGTTGGTGCACCCGCTGCTAAGCGCGGCAAGCAGCACTTCCTCGCTCAGGAATTACCGCAAAACATCGACCCGGCGCAGCTTGTGCAAGCTGAGCGGGACGCGGCCCAAGCCATGGAGTTGCTCATGGCAGTATTTTGTAATGTCCAAATGCCCGCTGGCTCGGTTCTAGCTCACTTGCAACCCCTACTGGGAGGCACCGTTGCAGTAGCGCAACAAGAGAGAGGGACAGGGAAGAGTACTGCGGTTCCTTAGACCAAAGAGAGGACTGCAAAGGTGGTGATTTTTGAGCTGAGTGAATCACCAAAGCCCGACGAAGAATAGCCTATTGCAAGAGGGCCAGGTATATAGCGACTCCAAGAGGAAGCAGCGGGACAAAAGCCAGGGGCGCAGACAGGCGAGGTCTGCGGAGCGCGAGGTTAGCGGCATACGGCACCACCAGAGGTGGGGCTGCACGGCGAGTGGAACGAAGGGGAACTACGTGTAGTGGGAATCCTGCGGCTCTTCCTAGCGCCGGACAGCTGGGACAGAGAGCGACCTGCACATGATGAAGAGAATCAAGAGCGCCTACAAGGAATGAATGCGGAGTAGGATGGAAGTCGAGTCCAAGGGTTGCCTGCGCTGCAGAAGGAGAAGAAGAGGAAGGCAGGGGAGATCGCCGCGGAAAAGACAGGAAAAAAGGGACCCGTTGAATACAGGATTGGCGCATCTGGCAGACCACTGACATCTTGCTCTGTGCCAGAACCAAGGAGCAAGAGAAAGCGGAGGCGGACAAGGTGTACAAGACATTGGGTGCCTAGATGGGGATGGAATACAACCGGCGGAAGAAGGATGATCTCATCTGCCTCTATGAACAGTATGCATGGGAGGGCGGTCGCCTCTGGCGGACCACGCCACACATCCTGTGACTACCTCCGTCCACCATGCAAAGAGCGGAGGTCGAGGCCTACCACCGTCACCACCATTCCGGGGTGCAGGCATTGAAGGAGCGGTTATCTCCCATCTTGCATGTGCCAGACCTTCTGGCAATCACAAAAGAGGTGCAACTATGCGCCATGTGAGCGACACCGAAATGTTACGCCGCGAAACATGCCCCTCTACTTGCCCTCTCGTATCGGCAAACCCTTGGATGGTATCATCATTGACTTCCATGGGCCACGCCCTCGCCGCGCTCAAGGGGAGCGGTACTGGATTGTAGTATTGGATCATTTTACCAAATACGTGTGGGTCAAGGCCGTCCCTAACAAATCCTGAGAGTGGGCAGCCCGTTTCATCCGTGAGGAGATCTTCTACCGCTTTGGCGGTCGTCGCGTTGTACACGACAATGGCACAAAGTTTGCAGGGGCATTTCGCGAAGAACTCGCGGAGTGGGGCATGCAGCACGTGCACTCTGGACGGTACTGCCCTGAGTCTCACGGACAAGTTGAGCGGTTGCACGAACTCCTCCAACAGGCAGTGGCTATCGCAGAAGAAAGAGACTGGGGGGAAACCCTGAAGAAAACAGCCCACTTCCTCAACATCACCCCCAGCCGTACCACATCGTTCTCGTCCCACGTCCTCCTCTTCCGGCAGTCCCCGGGTGCGGCACTAGGCATGCCAGAACCACCACTGCAGATACCACTAGACTCGGAGCANGACGGTACTGCCCTGAGTCTCACGGACAAGTTGAGCGGTTGCACGAACTCCTCCAACAGGCAGTGGCTATCGCAGAAGAAAGAGACTGGGGGGAAACCCTGAAGAAAACAGCCCACTTCCTCAACATCACCCCCAGCCGTACCACATCGTTCTCGTCCCACGTCCTCCTCTTCCGACAGTCCCCGGGTGCGGCACTAGGCATGCCAGAACCACCACTGCAGATACCACTAGACTCGGAGCAACAGTAGGATGGCCGATCAGAGGAACGGGAGATGGCAAAAGATAAGGAAATGCAGGAGTAGTACCGAGTATGATGCTAGAAAACATCTGTAGTTAGGATAGAGGCACGACTTCGCACCTCTGCCTCGGCCTCGCGCGGATGCGACACTGCCAACCGACGCCTCAACCATGGACCAATCAGGGAAGGGAACCTGGTCTACCTCCGCCCATTCCCAGGCGCAGGACGTGAAGCAGAGAAAGCACGCGAGGTATACCGCATTGCCGCCGTGGACGCGGGACACGTTTGGCTCGAAGGGCTGGATGGGTTAAGTGAGCAGAGTTACTCAGCCACCGAGTTTGTCCTGCTGCCCCCTGCTGGTAGACACACATAGCAGGAACAAGTGGGAAGCTTCCCCCACTTGAGCAACGCAAGGGCTCAAGGGGATGGCGGGTGGAGGAGGTGTTGGAGCAGTCTGAGGCTCAGGTGTCGGACCAAGAGGAGGCATGGAGCGAGGAACCTCAAGCAGATGAACGAAAGGACGGCTCTGCTGTTCAGGAGGTATCCGTTGGAGAAGTATAGGCGGGGCAAAGGCGACAAAGGGAGAAGCAAGGAAGTCGGCAGCAGCAGGAACATCTGGAAGGACCAGAGCAGTCGGGGTCACAACAAACAAGCAGCGGAGAGGAAACCCTTAGGACACCCGCAGCTACTCCGCGGAGAAGCGCACCCATGAGCCCCCGCGACCTGGCCGACTACACTGGCCCCTGCACGGTAAGCGGGGAAGACATGCCGGAGGCATCATTCTTGAAGGTTGTATGCTGCGTCTGTGGGCAGCTAGCGCACCAGGGGCTGGCCAGGAGCTGCATTGGGCTAAACCGCACGTGTCTGAACTGCCTCGAGGAGGGTCAGGAGAAGGAAGCGGAGCAGAAGAAGAAAGGAGGTGACAGGGCAAGTCTAGGCTCAGGAGGAGAAGCACGAGGAAGATGGGATCCAAAAGAAGAGGAGGAGGAGAAAGAGGAAGAGCAGGCAGGGATGCGGCAAGGATCCCGCACGGTCTCAGGCACAACCATGCAGCGATGGCAAAAGGAAGGACGGATGGCTGTAGCGGAACAGGCCAGGAAGGAGAAGGAAAACAAGACGTGCGCCCAATGTGGGCACCACTAGGGTAGGACGGTGTAGGACTGTAAAGGATGTCACCAAGAAATATGTGATAAGTGCCTGGAAGAGCCGAGGAATGAAAAACGGGCACATAGCGGACCAAAGAAGTGCATGTAGTATTGTCGAGAAGCCGAACATCAGCAGGGAACACTGAAGTCACCGCGGATGACCATGGAGGAGGAAGAACTGGACTCGGACGACGAGGAAGACTTGCCCAGAGCAACCGCGGAGAGCTGGCCCACCTGTGTCAGGGCGGTCAGCAAGGGTGAGCATTGCTCTCAATGGAATAGGCTCACCCACCAAGGTTGCCTGGTTACAGGCAGCTCAGCTTAGGCGGAACAGTGCCACAAGTGTGTAAGGATTGCCGCCGTGGAGGAGGGGGTCGCACTATCCTATGATGAAGACACCTTGGCTCCAGTCTTCGCGGCATACGCAAAGGATTTGACAGAGTTCAGCAAGCCGTGCGGAATGTGCAAGACAATGAGCCACTTGTAGTATGGAGTGCGCGAGAAGGAGGGTATTTGGACCTATAGTGGCTGTCGCGGCAAGACACGGAAGATCAAGTGGAAGTTCTCCAACAAACGCACCTACACCGGAGATAACTGCAGCAAACGGCTTGATGGGATAGTCTATCGCTACGAGTACTACGGAGGAATTCCACATGAGCACTGCACTGCGGAGGTTGGGCGGAGTAACGAGGGCATCAAGGTTTACCGGTGCTCAAGCTGCAGGAAATACGAGCACGCACCTCACTGCTCCTCATCTCGTGCTCCCAGTGCCGTCGTGTGTCGGAACTGCGGCTCCTTAGAGCACTCTGCTCGTTCGTGCTCCGCCCCAGTGCCGTCGTGTGTCGGAACTGCGGCTCCTCATGCAAGAAGCTGGTCACGGTGTCCACGATGGAAGCACAGTGCAAAAGGGTGCAGACTCTTCGTCCACAATGAGTGCGCGGAAAGGCTCCAGAGGAAAGGAGGAACCGTGGAGGAGTATTACAGACCGTGTTAGGAACAGAACCGTCCGGACCCCACAAACACTTCAAGCAGATAACTCCCTAAAAGACTCTGGGGCAGAGTCCTGCGAAAAGGGAGGGTTGGGGGCATCAGTGTCAAGTACACTTCCAGCATAGCTCCACGGGGAAGATCCATCCACGGAGAAAAGCATGGGAAGGCTTAGATCCGCGCACAGAACACAGGCTCCCGCGGACGCGGTTGAGCGAGTAGTGCGGAGTCCAGGGGCGATGAGGACCAGGGGGTCTGCAGGAGAGCCGCCGTAGGTTAGCACAACCACCTGCGGCGGTTCCCCCAGCTCGAGTGCTTGTGGTGGAAAGAGAAAGAGGCGGAAAGGGGTGGCAGGAAATCCGCGGTGCAAGGAGAACAGGGACAAGCCATAGCAAGACCCGCAATCACTGACAAGGCACAAATAGGTCTGGGAAAGGGCCGAGCAATCAAGGGAAGAACATCCAATCAGCATGAGTGATCGTCCATGAATCACGGAGTAGCCCTTGGAGACGCACCGCGGGAGATGAAGATTCAAGGAAGAACACAAGGAACCACGTACACGAGCCGCGGATGTAGGAATTGATCAATAGAGGATGTACTATGTGTGTGTGCGGGTGGTTGAGGATGAGACTCACGGTGCGTAGCCGCACCGCGTGGAGTCTAAATAGGAGGAAAATAGGATACTGTAAGTGGGATGAGACCGACGGCATGTAGACATGCCGTGTAGAGTCCCAAGTAGAAAATTGCCTCAGTAGCAGTAGCGCAAGTGCAACTCAGTCTTGCATGTATTCCTGAGCAGTACTCTGCATTAACGTACTTTGCCAAATTCATCTAAGACATTCAACCACTCCCGTTGCTCTCAGTCCCACTACCCCAGTATTCTCCTTGGAATCCTATCGACGGACTACAAAATTGTGTGCGAAAGGAACAGAAAGTCCAAGTGAAGTGAATTTCCGACGGTGCCTTCACTTGCTTACATCCACGAAACGAGGGTTCCGCAGAGAGGAGCTCGAAGCCACGCGGTGGCGGCTCTGTGTGGCAAGGAGTGGACCGCGGAGTGTCATTCATTGGTGAGGTTTGTGCACCGAGGTTCATGTCTTTAGTCCGCAGAATAGCCGGTAGCTAGGGGTGGGGAACCTGTGATGCTGCTACCTATCTGAGTAGAGCTGTGGTAATAATAAGAAGTACATGATCCGCAGATTACGCGCGGAATCACGCCTGCCCGGAGAAGGTTAGGGACGCAGCACAATTGGGGGTATCAATTTCCTATTATACGCCGACCTCCTATGGCCATTGACATAGAAAAGGAATGTTGAAAAGAGGAAATCTCTCACATATGCCATGAGATCTCTGATCCAAAGAGATTGCTAGAGATTTCATACCATGAATCCTTAACAGTTCAAGTTCTAACCCAATCAAATAGCTGGGTTTGAAGATATGGCCGAAAGGAGAATGTTGACACAGATAATGCTACTAACAGGACGAGTGGCATAGTCTGTCTCTGGTGGGCTGCACACGACAGAAAAACGTGAGGTAGGAGAGAGGTCGTCATTCTCTCTCGTGTTACTCCTGTCTAGACATGTTTACTCTTGTCCTTTTATAGTGGGAGGGTCAAGTAGAGTGTGCCGCAGCTCTAACCCAGTCATCATGTCTTGCAATGGTCTTACCATTTTGAAAGATATCGTAAACACAGGCAGCATATATCAGGACAGTCTGACACACTAATACGAAGTTGGAGCAGCTGTGCAGGATAAGGAATGCTCTGAGTCTCAATGAGAGTTCCTCTTAGCTTCATGACTGACGTTGCAGAGGTGGTACAAGTGTTAAGAGATTTAGGCCATCGAGAGTGATCTTCAAAAGAAGAGATGAGGCTCACCATACCCATACGATCATAGTACATGATAGTAAACCAGACCAAGTGATGATCGTCAGCTAGCACAATCAGCTAGCGGATTGATCGACATGTCAAGCAACAGATCGATAATGGCTTGACTATAGTCGCAGATCTAGATGCCGTTGACCATCGATCCTTTTACATAGTTTTGCGTCCATTGAATGGAGTCTGATCGACAATTCTTGCTCTTCCGTGGAGTACATAGAGTTAGGCTAATCACACCATAAGACACAAGAGTAATGGAGACTCTCACATATAGTTTCTACGGGTTCTATTAAATGATAGTCCTCAGACTAGTACGTAGGTGTAGGTTATGTTTTTTTGCATCTAGCTTCTGGTGTAGTGCACCAAATCAGGCATACAGCATGTCGTTGTAATGTATATGAGATGTACAATTTTCTTAAGGTCTTGGCTAAAGCTCTTCAAGCTTGTAGTGTCTATACAACCAGGCCAAGGGTAATGGCTATGTATGTGACCTGTGTATATGGAGTTAATGGAGTTGATGTCTTAACTTCTTGTCGTGTCAACTGTTTCTCGGTTCATGTTGATCTTTGAGATTGAACCTCTTTTCCATGGTACTTGATTGGAAGGAGAATACGAGGTGTATGATGTAAGAATGAAGGGGATGATTTCACCATGACTGTTGCATGTGGAAAAGACAAGGTCTTCCAACTGATGAATAGCCTGTAAGATGATTGATAGGCCTGTGAGAGGCAATATCTACAACACTACGCAGTTGTCGTATTCTCAATATTACCGGTTTCAATATCATGGAATGGACTGCTTTAGATACTGAGTGACAACGATTGTAGTGACACAGGGAGAAGGAGTTCTGTGGGATGTATTTCTTGTAGTCAAGGATTTTAATCAGAACTACAGGAGATGGTACCTATTGGGAGAGAGCTGTGGCCTACAAGAATGTTGTGTCTGATTGCGAGGGACACGTTGAATTTAGCTATTTCTATTATGGGAGGAAGGAGAAGTTCTTGTTATTGTAGTTGTAGCTTCTGCCGTTGCTGTTCCTTGCTTGTCTGTGAGATGGTATGTAGAAGATGGTCTCTTGGACAATAGATAACATGAAGGTTTTTTCTGTTATAGAAGATGGACTTGCTCCATTTTGAGCATGTTATGGTATGATGGTGGCGGTAGATGGACGAAGAAATTGTATTCATCAATGAGGATTAACAAAGTATCTCTTGCGTTCTTGGGTTCTTTGTTTAGTTGGAGTAGGTTAACCGATAGAGAGCTCAGCTTGGATGGGACTTGCAATAGTGTGACAAGCTTTGGGAGGAATACGTTTACCATAGAAACTCAGTATCAATGCATCAAGATCATCTTGAGTGAATGGTGACTGGATGAGAGGTAACAACACATAGTCTAGAGATGAGCTAATACAGATGGTTTTGAAAGCTGATGATGGGAGAAGGTAGTCGTGGTTGGAAACATTGTATGTTCCAGATGTAAGTGATCTTTAACTTAGAGGATGAGAGCACTGGAGTGGCTAGGATTCAGTAATCTAGTGATGGTAGCAGCATATTGCACTATAGTTGTACTTATCACAATCATAGCTAAAGTGGATTGGATGATATTAAAAAATGGATGCTTCTCTTGAAGATTGAGGATCTTGAAGAGCTGGAGGTGAAGGAGATAACAGTGGATGTTGATATATGAGGCGTCAAAGTAAATGGGGAGCTGAGGCTACAAGACTTCTCATGACAAGGAGAACAAGAAACATGGTGATGAAATTTACCGTGCTTAAAAAGGACATGGAGGAACGGTTGGTGGTCCACCATTTATTGTATTGTTGGAGGTGCTCATGTTGAATTAGCAAAAGAAAAACTAAGATATTTGTTGGCAAGACGAAAGAGAAAATAGCTGCTTATACTAATAGAGTTCCAACTAATCTGCTATATGAATGGTTGTTGATTTTGTGCGCTATGGAGGAAAATGCGTCCATACACATCCCTCTTTGTGTTGCATTGTTGGTGGCACAAGGCCTAATGCTACAATCGATGTTTGAATCTATAATGGAGAATGTAGCGGTTGCACGCGCCGGATCGGCATTCCAATGGTCAAGATTTTCATGCACACTCATAGAGTGCCCCAAAACATTTTATTGACTTTGATACCATGTTAGACAAAAATGAAAGTGGTTTAGGTGCAAAAGTATTGAATGTATGATAGACAAGCAGATTAGTACATTTGCTAATAAGAATTTGATGCTACTTAAATGGTAGAATTCTATTACTAAGGGGAGTAAGATACTTAGGAGCATGAGTCAGGAGGCATTGCACATGAGAGTGAATAAAAAGTGGTTACAGTATTAATGTACTGGCATAATAATGAGGTAGTAGTCCACATGTGGAGATTTGGACATAATACTATAGGCACAAGTGCATGTTAAAGCTAAAGCTAGGCACTAGCTCTGTAGTGTAGAATCGGAGAGAGTCATAGCATTATGAGGTGAGTAGAATTGATCCATCAATACTGAGGAGTACTCGTAGTATGAACGGACACGGGCATACAAGATTATGAATGACGACAAGGAAAAGAGTAGACGATACTCAAAGAGGACGAGATAAATGAGGGCTAGAAGCCTCAACTGAAATGAAAGCGAGAGGGCTCAAGAGACTGGCAAAGTTTGCCATTAAGGTGATAGATTGAACAAAACAAAGAAAATGTGCAAATAGAATGTTTTCCAACATACTAGTTTTGGAACTTTTCCTTAGCTTATGCTTTCCTCTTTGGTATTTGCTGGAGTTATGCTTGTGGCGGTGGATATTGCAATACTGTTGGATGTAAGAATTTGAGTTTTCAATAGTACTTGGTATTACTTGTTACTGACAAGCGTGTTGTCCTAGAGCAAGGACTGAGCCACAGCAAAAGGCAATGTTGATCTGCCAAATAGGAAGAGACTGCCATAATATACTACAAATAGCCCGTTGGATGTTCGTGCAAAAGTAGTTGGTGGTGATTTTCGACTCGTCACGGTTGATGCAAGTACAACCTATACACGTTTTGAGCACATATTTGAGTGCCTTTTTCGAAAATGGACCTCCGAGATGCACAAGTGTATTGGTCCTTGATAGGGATACTTTTGTAAAATGGTTAGAGACCCAAATGTGTTCACATGGAGTGTATGTAGGGGGAAATGGTCTGTCGTATGGTTGCTTATCCCTGGACCATTGTTGACCTGTATATATATATTATTGACACATTTCTCCCCCATTTCTCCTCTCACGAGTAGTTTAAGGACACCCGTAGGAAGACAATACCCTACTGCACTTTGATTTCGAATTTAACCTTTTTTGCTTGGTTGAATATCGTCGAATTCATAGTTCACATCAAATGTAATGGTTGTTTGAATTCATTCCTACATGTAAAATTCAAATTCAAGACGCCACATACAAAACTAGCTCAGACATAGAAACGGGGAACTTCCGCATTATTGTATTGTTCGAATTCCATAGGCACTCATTAGAAATCCAAAAATATGAAGGATGGGAAGTAAAAAACAAGACAATATTGAAAGTGCCACGTCAATGGAAGAGCAAACAAAATTATATTAAACAACATAACATGCATCACACAAGCTCGTCGTCTTCCTCGTAAGTGTCATTTGAAAAGAGTAGTTTGCCAGCAAAAGGGGCCGCAGTCCTTTCGAAAGCAGGGACGAAAACACATGGGAAGTTTGCTTTTGCCCAAGCGTTCTTCACCAACGGTTCCGCATTCTTCAGGTAGTTCCAAGCTTCAAGGAACCATTCCCATGACCTCTTTCAATTCTTTAATTCCATTTTGCATTACACCACTTGTCCTGGTGCGCCAGGTGCCCCACGCCGAAAATCGTTTTTCGCATTTATTCTACAGCGGATGCATCAATCCAACATCCGTAGATTGTGCCTTGCCTGTACAATCTGGCGGCACATAAACAGTTTGCATGAACAAGAAGTTTGCGTGGAGCTATTCTAGGAACGCACCGATGCAATGCGGACGTCATGTGTCTAGCACAAACAAAATGTCCGTCTCACCCTTGCTCACCCCAAATGCTTTACAAGTTTTTTTATAGCATGGAAGGACAATTGTGTGAACCCCCTCTTTTGTGGTGTTTGTGTTTGTCCAGTGTGACGGTGTGCACGTAAGATTCCATCCTGTTTTGAGTAGTGCTGACGCATGCGGTCCGTTCAACAGACAGCGTGTGGTTTTTTCAGCAAATATCAGCTGCATGGGCAAGAGTTTGCTTGTCATGGTGGATGTGACAAGCGCCGTTATGGCTCACTTGTCCTCCATGGGAGGAGCTGGACTCCTGTATGGTCCGTATTCAAGACTAGGAATGGCTTCAGCCCATAAAAACTCACCATGCATGCACATAGTCTGTGCAAAACCAGAAATTCATCCTCCTTGTCAGCTGGGAGCTTCTGCACAGTAGCTGTACCCGCACGCCATGACCATCCAAGTTCGCAAGTGACGAAATTCCGCACCCACTACCTAGTGAACGCACGAAATGGCGTTGCTGAGCGGATGAACCAGACTATCTTTGCCATGACACGAAGTACGCTCTTCGATGCCAAATTCCCACCTCGCTTCTGGACTGAAGCTGCAAGAACTGCTTGCTACCTTATGAATCTTACTCTGGCAGCCTCCTTTGAAAGCAACGTAAGAAGTAGCAAGAGAGGTAGCTCAAGACGCCACAGGAGGCTTGGTCGGGGAAAAAGCCAAATAGCTCATTCTTTAGGGTCTTTGGCAGTACTGCCTAGGCAAAGGTCCAAGCAGGAGAAGGAAGTTGGAAGCTAGATGCACGTACTCGTAAGAGTGCAACGGTCAGATACGACACTACAAAAAAGGTGTGCTGGTTTTAGGACCAAGCGGCAGGAAACCTCATTAGGAGCCGAGATGTCGAGTTTGATGAAAGAACGTTCGGTAAGGGAGAGTCGCTGAACCTTGTCCATGCTCCCAAACCAGGAGAGTGGGTTGTGTTGCTTGAGTTAGGTGATCAGGCACCAGAAACGTGGCTGATGGTACTAGTGAAGGATGGTACTATAAGGATAGTGGTTGTGTAGGCTCACACAACGACGGACTCTGATACTCAAGCTGAGTCGTCCGAGGCCTCTGAGTCAAACTCTGAGACCGGTGGCTCTTCCTCAAACAGTGCATCACTAGTATCATAGGAGCAACATAAGCAACTAAGCCTTGAAGTACCACCAGCAACACTCCCATGTAGTATGTGCCAGAAGAAACCTCCGTCCAAGTACGATGCTGAGAGTGCGGAATGGACCGGACTCAGCTGGTCATGCTTGGCTCAGGGACAGCCTGTGACCGTAAGGCAATGAACATGCCAGATGTGGCCAAGAAGAAAGAGGCAGTGGATAGCGAACTCACATCCATTAAAGAAAACAAAATATGGATTCTTGTGGAGAGACCCTCAGACGCGCACATGGTGGGGTGAAAGTGGGTACCCCAGAAAACGTTCAAGCAGGATGGTACTATGGACAATTACAAGGCAAGAGTTGTGGCGAAGGGGTTTTCCCAGCGTGGAGGCTCAGAGTACGAGGAGACCTTTGCACCTATCGTCACTTTTGCCTCCGTTAGATCCATGTTGGGTATTGCTGCTGTAAAATGTTTGGAGGTCCTCCAAATGGAGGTCAAGACAACTTTCCTTTCTAGGAAGCTAGACAAAGAAGTGCTGATCGAAGTATTCGAGGGAATGAAAGCTCCAGAAGACAGGGTTGGCAAATCATTCAAAGCACAGTACAGGTTGAAACAGGCCCTAAGGATGTGGTACAAGGAGATCGACGGCTTCATGGTCGGGCTCACTTTCACACACAGCCAGAATGACCCAATGTCTATGTACGGGAGGATGAGCATGGCTTGATGCTGGTTGCACTGTACGTGGATGACCTGATCATGTGCTCGTCATCATAGGAGCTGCTGCATAAGCTGAAGAAAAATCTCAACAACAGGTTCAAGATGAAGGACATGGGTCTGCTCGACTTCTACCTCGGGAAAGCCGTCCACCGTAGTCAAAGAGCAGGCACCATCGAGCTGAACCAGATAAAGTACATCATGGAGGTCCTCAAGTGCTACAACATTGAGGATTGCAAGTCCATAAACACACCCATGACAACAGACATCAAGCTTTCTTCCTCCATGAGTCCCAGCACGGAAGCAGAACAACGTGAGATGGAGAATATTCCCTACATGTCTGGTGTTGGCAGCCTCATGTATGCCATGGTTGGAACATGCCTTGATATTTGCTATACTGTGGGACAAATGAGCAGGTGTGCGGCCAATCCAGGGCCACAGCATTGACCTGACACATGGAACTCCACTTTGGAGGCCAAGAAGGATATGACCCAGAGCAGCTGGTGTACTACATAGACACCGACTAGGGAGGAATAATTGATGTTAGAAAGTCCACCTCGACGTTTTGTGTCCTTGAACGGTGGTGTAGTCTCTTGGGCAAGCAGAAAGCAAGACTGTGTCTCCCTTTCTTTCGTTGAGGCAGAGTACATCGCTCTGTTAGAAGCATACAAAGAGACACAGTGGCTACGTAGTTTGCCTACTAAGATGAAAGTACCACAAACTGAGGTAACAGAGGTCTGCATCAATAACACGATTGTCATGGAAATGGCAGAAGATGACATCATCTCCCGGCGGACCAAGCACATTGACATCAGGTACCACTACTCACACGACCTACTTGCAAAGGAGATCGTGGACCTGGAATACGTGAAAACCAGGAAGATGCTTGCACATTGTATGAGAAAGGTGCTGGACAGTGAATTGCACTCTTCAGGTACTCAAGGCATCGGTATGGTCAACGCGGGAGACGAAGACTTAGGCCAAGACTGCTGGAGAGAGGAGAGATCTCACGGCTAATGGAAAGAGGTGCAAGGGAGAGTTTGTTGACCTGATATGCTCCTTGTCCATGGCTGATATTCGGACAGGAACACGACGGACAAGGCATGCATTGCTACCTTGGAGTAAGTCGCCTAAGTCTAGTCAAGATAAACAAGGCATGCAGTGCTCCTTTCGAGCAAGTTACCCTGGTCTCAATTGGATAGTATAGCCAGGAAACACTACCTAGGACAACTCCTTGTGGCTTAGACGTTCTAGAGTTAGTCTCTGGAGCGAGAGGTCACTTGGGCAAATCCCAGCCCAGTGACTAACGTTCTTTGCAACCAAAAGGGGGATAAGAAGGATCTAAGAGACATCTTACAACATTCCAAGGTCCTTCTTGGTGGCTGGTGCCACTTGCTGATCACAAAGAGTGCCATGTAGGCAGGGGGGATGATGCAATCTAAATTCCCTCCAAAGTGATTCATCCAAGGAGCCACTTCGTGCCTAGGTTGGAGGTTGGCTCTAAGACTATAAGAACCCTTCAGTCTAGTCGCCTATTTTTGGGTATAGTTCTTACCTTTGAGACTCCTTACAGAGTTTTCCACCAGAAGCACACACTAAAAACGCAATGGTTAGTCTAAGCCCCAGGAGTTTGCTCCTCGCATAAATGTAACCAGGTGCTAAGAACAGAGTGCAAGGAAGTGATTCATATGATCTGCTCAGTGTGGAACCTTGGCTCTGAGGGTGATATCATCTCTTCGTTGCAATACCAAGAGCGGTCAGCGGGAACCATTGAGTCGGTTGACACAGAACAGAGGATTTACAAAGACATGCCCTCTTCAAAACATGGTATGTTTCTGCTCCTACACCAACTCAGACTAGCAAGCTTTTAAACAACGTTTCTTGCAAATGTATCGATGGAATGCAAATATTTTGGCAGCAAGGGAAAGCTAAGGAAAACCGCTTGACTTTCAATGTGCTATTTTTTTAAGTATCCATAAAAACAATAGAGTGATGGTCATCACAAGGCAACAGCCAACTCAGAGAGAAGAGTGTATCCCTCGCGGACCTTGCTTTCCGATCAACTGTCAAAAAGAGTGTTTGATCTTTGCGATCTTGGATTGAATGGAACGCTTTTCTTGTGAAATGAAAGATTAACTGCATGGTTGTACAATTTTGTCACCCTTTGACCCTAACTCGTCACCCCCAAAGTGATAGCGTGTACTGGCTGAAATTGGCAGAACTATGCTCACATCCCAATTATTGGAACTGGAGGAGAGTGGAGACATTGGAGCAGCGTGTATGTGGGACTCAAAGGGCACGCATTGTGGTGAATAATGGTTGTTGAATCACTCAAAATGATGGAGCATGTACAGAGTTAGAGCCTGGACAATGTTTCCTTCTTACAAGCTACACCACTTGGTCATGGAGGCTAAGGCTTGCATACTATAGTCCAGAATCTTGCACAAGAGAAGAAATCAGCCTAGCAACAAGGCTGACCACTTACACACAACACAGAGAACTGGACAATGCTGTCATGTCTAACTCATAATGGTCACATAACCCACAATCCCATGGAGAATTGTCATGTGTTTATGGCTAGTACACAACAACCTCACCTCCCCTAAAAAGTAAGGAGAGCTACATTCTTTGCTAGTCAGCACACTCTGACAAGGCAATCCAATAATCTTGGACCATTTTGGATATTACTCTCATCATGTCTTCACTTTGGACCTCTTGCTATTTGTTTTCTTAGGCTAAGGCATGGATCCATCGCCCATGGTCGCCCAGACACTGACGGTCGATGACCCCGGAACTTTTCAAAATTTGTATATTTCAATCCAACCGTTGGATCGGCATGAAACTTGGATGATAGTTATCTTGCCACCTAATCTTTACCGTGGTGAAGTGGGATGGACAATTGGACCATGCATCTAGTTGTTTCATAAAACTTGCTCTTGTGGATATGAAACTAAGCCGGATGACACATTTTCAATGTTTAAGCTAACCTCTGTGTTTTAAGCATGAGCATTATCAATAGCATGCGTTGGATCTGGAGGAGGGAGGGAGCCTTGGAGCAGGAAGCATGTGCGATTGGAAGAACATCACTTGTGCTGAACAATGGTTGTTCAATCACTCAAAATGATGGAGTACAGATAGGGCTAGAGCTTGGACAAGTCAGCCCTCTCATAAGCCACACTTCTTAGCCATGGAGGCTAAGGCTCACACACTAGAGTCCATAATCTCACACAAGGGAGGAAATCAGCCTAGCAATTAGGCTGACCACTCACACACGACCTAGAGAGCTAGAGAATGCTCTCATGGCACTCTCCTAGTGGTCACATAAACCACAAACGCATGGAGAATCGCTATGTGTCCATGGCTAGCACACAAGGATCTCACCTCACCTAAAAAGTAAGGAGAGGTACCTTTATCCTAGTCAGCACACTCTGACAAGGCAATCCTAAGACCAAGGACCTTTTTGGATATCTTTCCCATCAGGTCTTCACCCAGGACCTCTTGCCTTTTTCTTTTCCCAGGCTAAAGCATGGAGCCATCACCCATGGCCACCTAGACATCGTCAGTCCATGACCCCTGAAACTTTGAAAATTCATGTCGCCCAATCCGACCGTTGAATCGGCTTCAAACTTGGACTATACACATTTTTCCACCTGATCTTTCTAATGGTAAAATTGGAACGACGATCGGAGCAGGCATCTAGTAGTTTCGTAAAACTTGCTCATGTGGACCTTAAACAATGCCAGATGGCTCCTTTCCCAACAATCTCCCAGTTTGCCGCAGTCAGAGTGGGCTGAGTCCACATGCTTTCATGCAAAACTGCTGCTTGTCACGAGTCATAGGCTTGGTGCAGAAGTCATCGACTTGCTTGCTGGTTGGAGTAAATTCCTACTTGATAGCACCCTCTTACACCATATGCGATGTCAATGTGCTTGCTACGTGCATGGTGCTTAGATTCTTGGCGAGTGCGATTGCGCTCTGGTTATGGACGCGCAGAGGAACTAGAACTGATGCACTCCCACTTATCTCTGTCATAAGACACGTTGAAGCCAAACTGCTTCCTTGGCTCCAAAGTTGAGAGAGACATCCGTAGCTTTCGTGCTTGACGTGGCCACGACCACCTGCCGCTTGCTGCACCAGCTGATGGCCCCACCATTCATGAGGAACACATGTCGAGAGATGGACTTACGGTCCTCAGGGTTTGAAGCCCAATCTGCATCTGTGTAGCCGATGATGCTGTTGACGTTGCCGTTGTCGATGATGCCAATGTTGATGGTTCCAGCAAGGTAGCAGAATATACGCTTTACCGCCTTCTCGTGCTCAGGTCCGAGTTTGCCATGTGCTTGCTCACAGCGCTAACACGCTGTGCGAGGTCCGGCCTGGTTGCCACCATCAGGTACATCAGGCTGCTGACGGGCCTCTGGTACTTCTGCCGCTCAGCTGCATTTGCTTCTCTATTGAAGCTCACGAGGTACTGCCGCGTCTCCAGCGGCGTCCCGATGGATTTTGCCTCTGCAATGCCAACCCCTGCAAAACATCCTTGATGTAGCGACTCTCTTGTAGCGAGAGAGAGCGTGACTTGCGGTCACGCTTGATCTGCATACCAAGGAAGTATGATGCCTCCACGAGATCAGACATCTGGAAGCGCTCTGGCATGGCTTCCTTGAACTCTTGTAGTGTAGATATGCTGTTGGAAAGGAGGAGCATGTCATCCATATAGACGACGATGATGAGCACCTCATGACCATGCCGCCAGCGATAGATGCTATAGTCACACTCACTGCGTTCGAGCCCCATGCACTGTAACGCCGCATCCAATTTCTGGTTCCAAGCACGCGACGCTTGCTTGAGGCTATACAGGGACTTTTGCAACTTGCAAACCAGGTGCTCTTAGCCATCCATGACGAACCCCTCCAGCTGCTCCATGTAGATCTCCTTCTCCAAGTCACCATTCAAGAATGCCGTCTTGACATCCATGTGGTGAACCTCAAAGTCTCTAGCTGCTATTTAGGAGAGTAGCATGCGCACAGAGACAAACTTTACAACAGGAGTAAAAGTTTCTGTGTTGTCGATGTCCTCCTGCTACGAGTAGCCCATGGCGACCAGCCTCGCCGTGTGCTTTTCGAGGCCACAATCAGCTCCCCACTTCTTCTTGAACACCCACTTGCACTTGATCACCTTACGTCCAGGTGGACGCTCAGTCAGCTTACACGTACCGTTGTCCAGTTGCAACTGTATCTCTTGTTGCACGGCTTGCGCCCAATCTGCTACATCCGGTGCACCCGTGGCCTCTTTCTATGACGTTGGCTCATCTAAACTTGCTGCAACTGCTACGTTCATCTGTTTTGGTTTCTACAGTATCCAAAATGGCGGCGCTCACCACGCTTGTAACGCAACCTAAGAGGGTACTTGCGACCTGGTGCTACAGCGTAAGCGGGCGCGGTGCTGCTTTTACACCTAGTGCTGGTGGTGGTGCTACATCTCCCTCCTCTGCTTCTACCGATGAGACTGTTCTATCTGCTGCATCAAGCATGGAAGAGTAGAGTGATTCTCCCACTGTCACAGTAGAGGATGGATCAGGAGAGACAGGGTCAGGAAGACTTTCTGTTCCCATTGTATCGTTAGTTACCGGTTCTACTGCCTCTTCACACACAATGTTCGTGCCGATGACGTTGCTCTCGTTGAAGACGACATCCCTGGAGGTGATGACGTGGCCTCTATCCCTCTCATAGAGGCGATAGGCCTTGCTTGCCACGTCGTAGCGAATCATCAGCATCTGCGCACACTTTGCGTCCTATTTTTGCCGCTTCTCTTTGGACAAGTGCATGTGCACCAAGGTTCCAAATGCTCGGAGATGATCCACGCTCAGTTTCTTGCCAAACTACGCCTCGTACGGCGTTATTTGCTCCAGCGCCTTCGTTGGAGTGCGGTTCTTGATGTAGACCGCAATGCTCACGGCTTCAGCCCAGAATTCCTAGTTCTGTCGAGCCGCATGCAAGATGAAGCGCGCCGACTCCACAATGGTACAGTTGGCGCGTTCACCTACACCGTTCTGCTGCGGCGAGTACGGTGCGGTACGCTATGCCTTGATGCCAGCTGCTGCGAGGTAGTCCCAGAATTCCTTGCTTAGATACTATCCACCGAGATCGCTGCGCAGCGCCTTGATCCTCTTGCCAGTCTGGTTCTCCACCACGGCCTTGAACTCCTTGAACCTGTCAAAGCACTGGTCCTTGGAAGGAAGGAAGTACACAGCAGTGTAAGGGCAGAAATCATCAATGAAGGTCAGGAAATACCTAGAGCCTCAAAAGCTCTGGGTCTGCATCGGTCCGCACAAGTCCGTGTGGACCAGCTCCAACAACTCTTTGGATGCTCCCATGCTCTAGAGAACGCCTCCCGGTGCTGCTTCCCCTCCAAACAGCCAATGCACAACTGTTGCTCAAAGTTAGGGATGGTAGGCAAGTAACGCACCATCTGCTTTGCTTCAAGCTGCTGCAAAGCGCACATGCCGATTTGGCCGTATCGCACATGCCAGATCTTGCCATCTGTCGCCTGCACCACTATTGCAAGACTCTACTCACGTGGGATCTTGGTCGTCCCCAGCATACGATACATGTCACCCTCCTTCACTGACCTAGCCAACTCCTCTCTTGTATCCTTTTTTAGGATGTGGCCATAGTCATCATCGAAGACGACGCGCAGTCCTGTATTTTTGAGAGAGGAGGCTAAGAGGAGGTTGAATGCACCATCAGGTACATATAGCACCCCATGGAACACTCCGAGTTCAATGCCACGTGGGGTCTCCAACCACATCTCAACAATTCCAATCCCCTCAGCATACACCACCCGATCATCACCCATAGCGATAGGACGGGGAAGATGGACAGCAGCTTTGTAAACCACTCCTTGTGATGTGTGAGGCTCTTGGTACACCCTGAGTCCTTGTACCATGCGAGATCATCCTTCTCCACATGCGACATGTCAGACTTCGCCATGAAGGGACGGTCGCGTACCTCCTTGGCCACATTCATGTTGCCAAAGTGGCGAAGACCAGCCTGGTTTTGCTGCAGTTCTTGCTCGTGCTGACGTTGCTGTGATTGTTGCTGCTGCTGCTGCTTTTGCTGCTGCTGCTGCAATGACTACTGCTGCTGCTGCTCCTTCTGGTCCATCTTGAGCTTGAAACACTCCTTTTTGTAGTGTCCCTCTTTCTGGTAGTAGTGGCATTTGCCTTTCTTTTTGTCTCTCTGCTACCCAGACTACGGCTGCTGCTGTTGGCTGCATGAGCTCGTGGGTACAAGAGCTTCTTCACTACTGCCGATACCATTCCGCTTTGCTGCATTACGACGCAATTCCACCTGTACCAGGGATGTGCAGATGAAGTCAAGGTCGAGAGTTGGCTGGCACTCCAGCGTCTCTCGCACCGTGTCGTAGCTGGTTGGGAGTCCCCGCAGCAAGAAGAGGATGAAGCGCGTCTCTTCCACAAGGTTGCCGGCGGCTCTCAGCTGCTTCGCTAGCTCCTTTGTCCTGTCCAAATACGCCTCCGTCCCTTCACCACTGTGCATTTTCAGCGCCATCATCTTTTCCTCTAAAAGCGTGAGGAATACATTATCCTTGCTCTCATGCTTCTTGCACAACGTCTCCCACCCCTCCTTTGGAGTAGCCTTGTCAATCAGGCACTCAAGATGCCGGTTGGAGATGGTGTTGACAAGCGACATGTAGGCCTACCTTTTCTTCTTCTTCCACTCCTCATACACCGCTGGTACAGCTGCAAAAGAACCCGCATCAACTGCACCCTTTTGTGGAGTCTTCCTCGCCACCACCTACGCTACAGTGATGCCTTTTGCCTATGGAACTGGAGCTGGCTCGTTGCCGCTCACCACCTCCCACAAGCCCCTCTCTTCCAAAAGGAGGCAGGTACGGATCTTCAAAAACATGAAGTTGGCGCGTCCCTCTGGCCTTTCCAAAGGCTGGGCTGCTTTCTTAACGCCAGGTGCTGCCATTTTGAGCCTTGGTGACGCTTAGCGCTGCCCTTCGATGGAAGCGCTACCCCTGTTTCTGCTGCTGCTTCTGCCAAAAATCTGTCTTACAGAAAATGGACTATAGATGCCAGCAGACAAGGAATTTTTAAATACAGAGCCCACCACTAGAACATTCAATTCAAAACCTTTCACATCAATCCATAAAAAGGGTCATCAACAGCGGATTTCAGAAGATATGCCCTCTTGAAATAGGGTATGCTTCTACTCCTACTCCAACTCAGTCCAGCCAGCTTGTAAACTGCGTTTCTCCCTAACGAATGAATGGAATGCAAATAATTTTTCACCAATGGAAAGCTTAGGGAAAATACTACAATTCGCATGTGCCACGTTTTAAATTTGACAAAGAAACAAGAGAGTTATGATCATCACAATGCGATAGTCTTCCTCAGAGAAAAGTCCTGCCCTAGCCGACCTCATTTTAAGCATAACTGTTCATCCGACTTTTGGATCTTCACGATATTGGCCTCGTTGCAAAGCTTGTCTCTTGAACTTGAATATCTTATGGTGGATTGTCAAATCTGGTGAAGGTTTCACCCCAATGCGTCACACTCAATGTGATGGCGTGTGCTGGCTGAAAGTAACAAAACTTGGATCTGATACCAAATGTTGGATCTGGAGGAGAGAGGGAGCCTTGGAGCAGCGAGCATGTGTGATTGGAAGGGCATCACTTGTGCTGAAGAATGGTTGCACAATCACTCAAAACGATGGAGTACATGTAGAGCTAGAGCTCGCGCAAGTCAGTCCTCTCACAAGCCACACCACTTAGCCATGGAGGCTAAGGCTCACACACTACAGTCCATAATCTCACACAAGGGAGGAAATCAGCCTAGCAATCAGGCTGACACTCACACATGACCTAGAGAGCTAGAGAATGCTCTCATGGCACACTCCTAGTAGTCACATAACCCACAAACCCATGGAGAATCGCCATGTGTCCATGGCTAGCACACAAGGATCTCACCTCACCGAAAAAGCAAGGAGATGTACCTTTATCCTAGTCAGTACACTCTGACAAGGCAATCGTAAGACCAAGGACCTTTTTGGATATTTCTCCCATCAGGTCTTGACCCTAGACCTCTTGCCTTTTTCTTTTCTCAGGCTAAGGCATGATGCCATCACCCATGGCCACCCAGACATCGACGGTACATGACCCATGAAACTTTGAAAATCGATATCTCGCAATCTGACCGTTCGATCGGCCTCAAACTTGGACTGTAGATATTTTGCCACCTGATCTTTCAAGTGGTGAAATTGGATTGATGATCGGAGGAGGCATTTGGTACTTTCCTGGAACTTGCTCATGTGGACCTGAAACTGAGCCGGATGGCTCCTTTCCCAATAGCATGGCACATTGCCAAGAGGTTTTCCACCACCAAGCTCCCAACAGGAACAACTTCACCTTACGGAGCTTGTCGTTGGCGCACTTGAGATTTGGACCATTTCAAAAAAAATTAATGTACAACCAATGCGTGGATGCATCTCGGTGACTAATCCAAGCTTGAACCACATTCCAAGAGCTATGTTTTACTGGTCTTTGAAGACCATTGTGATATCTACCGGCTCTGTGATCAAGAAAACAATGTGTGATTCACATTTGTTCACCCATATTTAATGAAAGCTTTGTTAGATGGACCAAGGTCTCAACTCGTTCAAGTATCATAAAACTTGTTTCCACTGCCCTGGTTGTGAAACGCCTTCCCTAGATTGCACATCAAATTCTAGATGAACATGATGGCATTCTACGCCCCATCGCACGTGCACTTGTGGCACCATCACCTTCTATCTAATCCTCACCTCAAGATTAAGAATCACCTGCCAACTCGATTGCTTTCTTGGAGTCTTTAGTTCTTTGTACCTCTGTTTGCATTAGCAAGGTACCTTGTTACTTTTAGCTGAGCATCCTCAGACCACTGGACAATCTGGACACAAACCTTTTTCATGAGTGTGCTCTTCTCATACAAGAGCTGGACCCTGCTTGTTACAAGGAAGCCATGCATTTTCCAGAAGCTCACAAGAAGAAGCGGATTGCTTAAGAGGCGTTTTAGCAAGTAAAAAAATACAACACATGCATGTTGGTACCACATCCAGCAAATGATTCCATTGTCACGTACAGACACGAATCCTATCTGTACCTAATCAGCCTTGGAGCATTAGATTGCTACAAACAAGACTATTCACACAGAGCTATATCCAAATTCTTTGCATCAACTATAGCAATACCTTTGCCTTAGTAGCAAAGAACCCCTCCATCCGCATTATCCTCTCCCTTGCGGCTGCTTACTATTGGCATCTCCGTCAAATGGACGTCAAAAGTATTTTTCTTTATGACGAGCTTGAAAAAGTCATCTACATACAACAACCAAAAGGTTTTGTTGATGTGGTTCATCCTGACATGGTGCAAACTCAATCGCTGAGTCTACAAACTTAAATAGTCGCCACGCCAATGGAACCTAAAGATTCATCAACTCTTCATCTCTCAAGTACCCAGTTCTCTTCATTCACAACACAACAGCTACTATAGACCTATGCCTCAAGCTCTCTGAGTGATATTGTATATTGATGATGTTATTCTCTTTGGTCTTTACGTCACTCTGATATTTTCCTTAAAAAAATCCTGCAGCTTTTTGAATTGTCCGACATGCAACACGAGCGCTACTACCTTTGCACGTAAACTCACCATGACATGGGCCACGATGGGATGCGCTTAACTCAAGCAGTTTATATCCAACGAGTGGCCGATATATTTTCCCTTGGCCCTGCATTGCCAATCTCTTCTCCACTTGCCAATCAACACAGTCTCACAAAACCACTTCTCATTTTGTTGGAC
The DNA here is from genome assembly GCA_023375785.1 of Penium margaritaceum. Taxonomy (NCBI): domain Eukaryota; kingdom Viridiplantae; phylum Streptophyta; class Zygnematophyceae; order Desmidiales; family Peniaceae; genus Penium; species Penium margaritaceum. The sequence goes on along the minus strand of SZWC01016532.1, from coordinate 10,467 downwards.
CTATGGATGCCAAATTATACTCCTACATCATAGGCTCTCTATTGCACGTGCCCATTGCAACTCGCTTTGACCTTTCCTACACTATAGCAATCCTCATCCAAGGTTATCATGCCCCAACCACTGTACAAGCTGTGGTGGCAAAACAGAGGTAGTATTTGCTACCTCCACAACATAGTCTCACAAAACAACCACTCATTTTGCCGGACCTATGGAGGTAGTATTTGTTATCTCCACAACACTACTACCCTTAGTATTTGGTATAATTCTGGTGGCAAAGCATTCTTAACAGCTGCTTTTATGCCAATCTGTCTTGTGATGACACTGATAGTAAATCTACACGTGATGTTTTCATGCTGAATGGAGGACGTTTTAATAAACTCTATAAAAAACAACCAGTGGTCACTCTATCTTCCACCAAAGCCAAGAACACCGTTAAAAGCAAAAGCACACGGAAAGCTGTCTGGCTTCATATGCAACGTGCTCAACTAGGCCATGCCAAACTCGATGCCACCTCGATCTACTACAACAACAAAGGTGCTACTGTACTCTCAGAGGACCTCGTCCTTCACAATAGTACCAAGCATGTTTGCCACCTGCATTATTGCATGTGGGTTGTGGCCTTCATGGTGGATTGCATGTGATGTTAGTGTCGACATAGGCCCCTCAAACATTGGTACATTGATATCTACCTTGACACATCAATGTAGCAGTGATACGCCACATTAATGTGGGTGGGAGGTAGGTTGGCCAATTGTGAGAAATCCTTGTTTACACACTTATTCAGTGTGCAAAAGAATAACATTAAGAGGCTGTTGTATCTGCTGCATCAAGCATGGGAGAGTAGAGTGATTCTCCCACTGTCACAGTAGAGGATGGATCAGGAGAGACAAGGTCAAGAAGGATTTCTGCTCCCACTGTCTCGTTATTTGCTAGTTCTGCTGCCTCTTCACAGACAATGTTGGTGCCGATGACGTTGCTGTCGTTGAAGACGACATCCCTGGAGATGATGACGTGGCATCTATCCCTCTTGTAGAGGCGATAGGCCTCTACAAGAGGGATAGCTTGGCATGTCATAGCCAATCATCGGCATCTGCGCACACTTTGCGTCTGATTTTTGCCGCTTCTCCTTGGGCAAGTGCATGTGTGCCAAGGTTCCAAATGCTCGGAGATGACCCATGCTCGGTTTCTTGCCAAACCACACCTTTTACGGCGTCATTTGCTCGAGCGCCTTAGTTGGACTGTGGTTCTTGATGTAAGCCGCAGTGCTCACGACTTGAGCCCAGAAGTCCTTGTTCTTCCTGTTGGGAAAGGAGCCATGTGGCTCAGTTTCAGGTCCACAGGAGCAAGTTCCAGGAAAGTACCAGATGCCTGCTCCGATTGCCAATCCGACTTCACCATTGGAAAGATCAGGTGGCAAAATGTCTACGGTCCAAGTTTGAGGCCGATCCAACGGTCGGATTGGGAGATATGAATTTTCGAAGTTTCGGGGGTCATGGACCGTCGATGTCTGGGTGGGCATGGGTGATGGCTCCATGCCTTAGCCTGAGAAAAGAAAAAGGCAAGAGGTCCAGGGTCAAGACCTGATGGGAGAAATATCCAAAAAGGTCCTTGGTCTTAGGATTGCCTTGTCAGAGTGTGCTGACTAGGATAAAGGTACCTCTCCTTACTTTTTAGGTGAGGTGAGATCCTTGTGTGCTAGCCATGGACACATGGCGATTCTCCATGGGTTTGTGGGTTATGTGACCACTAGGAGTGTGCCATGAGAGCATTCTCTAGCTCTCTAGGTCGTGTGTGAGTGGTCAGCCTGATTGCTAGGCTGATTTCCTCCCTTGTGTGAGATTATGGACTCTAGTGTGTGAGCCTTAGCCTCCATGGCTAAGTGGTGTGGCTTGTGAGAGGGCTGACTTGCCCAAGCTCTAGCTCTATATGTACTCCATCATTTTGAGTGATTGAACAACCATTCTTCAGCACAAGTGATGCCCTTCCAATCACACATGCTCGCTGCTCCAAGGCTCCCTCTCTCCTCAAGTTCCAACACGATGCCCACCCAGACATCGACGGTCCATGACCCCCGAAACTTCGAAAATTCATATCTCCCAATCCGACCGTTGGATCGGCCTCAAACTTGGACCGTAGACATTTTGCCACCTGATCTTTCCAATGGTGAAGTCGGATTGGCAATCGGAGCAGGCATCTGGTACTTTCCTGGAACTTGCTCCTGTGGACCTGAAACTGAGCCACATGGCTCCTTTCCCAACAGGAAGAACAAGGACTTCTGGGCTCAAGTCGTGAGCACTGCGGCTTACATCAAGAACCACAGTCCAACTAAGGCGCTCGAGCAAATGACGCCGTAAAAGGTGTGGTTTGGCAAGAAACCGAGCATGGGTCATCTCCGAGCATTNAGGGGTAGCGCCTCCATCCAAGGGCAGCGCTGAGCATCACCAAGGCTCAAAATGGCAGCAGCTGGCGTTGTGACAGCAGCCCAGCCTTTGGAGAGGCTGGAGGGACGCGCCAACTTCACGTTTTGGAAGATCCGTACCCGCCTCCTTTTGGAGGAGAGGGGCTTGTGGGAGGTGGTGAGCGGCGACGAGCCGGCTCCAGATCCACAGGCAAAAGGCATCACCGCAGGACAGGTGGTGGCGGGGAAGACGCCGCAAAAGAGTGCAGCTGATGCGGGTTCTTCGGCAGCTGTACCAGCGACGTACGAGGAGTGGAAGAAGAAGGACAGGCAGGCCTGCAGGTTGCTTGTTAACACCATCTCCAACCCGCATCTTCAGTACGTGAGTGACAAGGCTACTGCAAAGGAGGGCTGCGCACGACAGAAAAACGTGAGGTAGGAGAGAGGTTGTCACTCTCTCTCCTGTTCCTCCGGCCTAGGCAAGTCTACTCTTGTCCCTTTATAGTGGCAGGGTCAAGTAGAGTGTGCCGCGTCTCTAGCCCAGTCACAATGTCTTGTAATAGTCTTACCATTTTGAAAGATATCATAAACACAAGAAGCATATATCTTGCCAATCTTACACACTAATAGGAAGTCAGAGCAGCTGTGCAGGATAGGGAACGCTATGAGTTCAAATGACAGTTCCTCTTGGCAACATGACTGACGTAGCTGAGCTGGTACAAGTGCAAAGAGATTAAGGCCATCTGGAGTGATCTTCAAAAGAAGAGGTGAGGCTCGCCACACCCATACGATCATGGTAGATGATAGTAAACCAGACCAAGTGATGATGGTCAGCTAGCACGATCAGCTAGCGGATTGATCGACAGGTTAAGCAACAGATTGATAGTGGCTTGACTACAGTCGCAGATCCAGATGCCATTGACCATCGATCCCTTTACATAGTTTTGCGTCCATTGAATGGAGTCCGATCGACAATTCTTGCTCTTCCGTGGAGTCCGTAAAGTTAGGCTGATCACACCACAAGACACAAGAGTGATGGAGACTCTCACATATAGTTTCCACGGGTTCTATTACATGATAGTCCTCAGAGTAGTACTTAGGTGTAGATTATGTTTTTTTGCATCTAGCTTCTAGTGTAGTGCACCAAATCAGGCATGAAACATGCCATTGTAATGTATATGAGATGTACTATTCTCTTAAGGTCTTGGCTAAGGATCTTCAAGCTCGTAGTGTCTATACAAGCAGGCTAAGGGTCACGGCTATGTATGTGACCTGTGTATCTGGAGTTAATGGAATCAATGTCTTAACTTCTTGTCGTGTCAATTGTTTATCGGTTCATGATCTTTGAGAGTCAACCTGTTTTCCATAGTACTTGATGGAAAGGAGAATACAAGGCGTATGATGTAAGGATGAAAGGGATGATTTCACCATGACTCTTGCATGTGGAAATGACAAGGTCTTCCAACTGATGAGTAGCCTGTAAGATGATTGTATGGCCAATGAGAGGCTATATCTACAACACTACGCAGTTGTCGTAGTCTTAATGTTACCGGTTTCAATATCAAGGAATTGACTGCTTTAGCTACTGAGTAACAACAATTGTAGTGACACAGGAGGAAGGAGTCTTGTGGTATATGTTTCTTGAAGTCAATGATTTTGATCAAAACTAGAGGAGATGGTACCTAGTAGGAGAGAGCTGTGGCCTACAAGAATGTTGTGTATGATTGCGAGGAGCACGTTCAGTTGAGCTTATTCATTATTGGAGGAAGGAGAAGTTATTGTTATTGCAGTTATAGCTTCTCTCATTGCTGTTCCTTGCTATGTCTGTGAGATGGTATGTAGAACATGGATTGTTGGACAATAGATAACATAGAGGTTTTTTCTGTTATAGAAGATGGACTTGCTCTATTTTGAGCATATTATGGTATGATGGTGGCGCTAGATGGATAAAGAAGTTGTATTCATTAATGAGGATTAACATAGTATCTCTTGCGTTCTTGGCTTCTTGGTTTAGTTGGATCAGGTTAACCGACAGGGAGCTTAGCATGGATGGCACTTGCAATAGTGTGAGCAACTTCAAGAGGAATACGTTTACGATAGAAACTCAGTATGAACACATCGAGATCATCTCCAGTGAATGGTGACTGGTTGAGAGGTAACAACACATAGTCTGTAGATGAGCTAGTATAGATGGTTTTGAAAGCTAATGAGAGAGGAGAAGGTAGTCGTGGTTGGAAACAGTGTTTGTTCCAGATAGAAGTGATTTTTAAACTTATTGAGCTAGAGGATGAGAGCAGTGGAGTGGCTAGGACTCAGCAATCCAGTGATGGTAGCAGCATATTGCACTGTAGTTCTACCTATCACAATACTAGTGGACTGGATGATGTTAAAACATGGATGCTTCTCTTCAAGATTGAGAACTTCAAAGAGCTTTAAGTGAAGGAGATGACTCTTCTTGTGTAATCAACAGTGGACATTGATGTATGAGGCGTCAAAGTATGTGGGGAGCTGAGGCTAGAAGACTTCTCATGACAAGAGTACAAGAAAAGTTTCATCATACTTAAAATGGACATGGAGGAACATTTGGTGGTCCACCGTTTATTGTACTGTTGGAGGTACTCATACTGAATTCGCAAAAGAAATACTAAGATATTTGTTGGCAAGACGAAAGAGAAAACAACTACTTATACTCATAGAGTTCGAGCTAATCTCCTATATGAATTGTTGTTGATTTTGTGTGCTATGGAGGAAAAAACGTCTATACACATCCCTCGTTGTGTTGTATTGTTGGTGGCACAAGGCCTGATGCTGTATTCGATGTTTGAATCTATAATGGAGAAGGTAGCGGCTTTACGCGCTGGACTGGCATTCCAAGTGTCAACACTTTCATGTGGACTGATAGAGTGCCCCTGATCTTTTTATTGACTTTGATACCATGTTAGACAAAAATGGGAAGTAGTTTACGTGCAAAAGTATTGAATGGATGATAGACAAGCATATTAGTAAGTTTCCTGATAAGAATTTGATGCTACTTAAATGGTAAAACTCTATTGCCAAGGAGAGTAAGATACTTAGGAGCATGAGTGATGAGGCATTGCAGATGAGAGTGAATAAAAGCGGGTATAGTATTGATGTACTGGCATAATAATGAGGTAGTAGTCCACTTGTGGAGATTTGGACGGAGTACTATAGGCACAAGTGTATGTTAAAGCTAAAGCTAGGCGCTACCTTAGCGGTGAGGAATCGGAGAGAGACATAGCATTATGAGGTGGGTAGAATTGATCCATCAACACTGAGGAGTGCTTGTAGTATGAACGGACAGGGGCATACAAGATTATGAATGACGACGGGGAAATGAATAGATGATACTAAAAGAGGACGAGATAAATGAGGGCTAGAAGCCTCAACTGAAATGAAAGCAAGAGGGCTCAAGAGACTGGCAAAGGTTGTGATTAAAGTGATAGATTAAACAGAACAAAAGAAATCTACAAAGAGAATAGGTTCCAACATACTAGTTTTGGAATTATTCCTTAGCCTATGCTTTCCTCTGTGGTATTTGCTTGAGGTACGCTTGTGGTGGTAGATATCGCAATGCTGTTGGATGTGAGAACTTGAGTTTTCAATAGTACTTAGTGTTGCGTGTTATTGACAAGCGTATTGTCCTAGAGCAAGGACTGAGCCATAGTAAAAGGTGATATTGATCTGCCAAATGAAAAGAGACTGCCATAATGTAGTGTAAGTAGCCCGTTGGATGTTCGTACAAGAGTAGTTGGTGGTGATATCTGACTCGTTGCGGTTGCTGCAAGTACAACCTATACAAGTTTTGAGTACATAGTTGAGCTCCTTTTTCGAAAATGGACCTCCGAGACGCACAAGTACATTGGTCTTTGATAGGGATTCTTTTGTAAAATAGGAACAAACCCAAATATGTTTACATAGAGTGTGTGTACGGGGAATTGGTCAGTTGTATTGTTGATTAGCCTTGGACCATTGTTCACCTGTACTATTGACACATTTCTCCCCCATTTCTCCTCTCATGGGTAGTTAAAGGACACATGTAGGTTGACAATACCCTATTGCACTTTGGTTTCGAATTAAACCTTTTTTTACTTGGTTGAATTTTGTCAGATTTAAAATTGAAATCAAATACAATGGTTATTTGAATTAATTCCTACATGTAAAATTCGAATTCAAGATGTCACACACAAAATGAGCTCTCACATAGAAACCGGGAACTTCCACATTATTATCCTGTTCGAATTCCGTAGGCACTCGTTAGAAATCCAAAAAAATGAAGAATGGGAATAAAAAATGAGACAACATTGAAAGCGCCACGTCAATGGAAGAGCGAACAAAATTGTGTTTAAAAAGATAACATGCATCACAACCTCATCGTCTTCCTCGTAAGTGTCATTTGAAAACAGCAGTTTGCCAGCAAAAAGGGTCGCAGCCCTCTGGAAAGCAGGGTTGAAAACATGTGGGGAGTTGGCTTTTGCCCAAGATTTTTTCACCAACGGTTCCGCATTCTTCAGGTAGTTCCAGGCTTCAAGGAAGCACTCGCATGAGGCCTCTTTCAGTTCTTTAATTCCAAACTGCATGCCGCCACTTATCCTGCTACGCTCAGTGTCCCACACCGAAAATAGTTGTTTGAGTTTGTTTTGCAACGGACACATCAACACAACGTCCGCAATTTGTGCGTTGCCTGTACCACCTGGCGGCACATAAAAAGTGTGCATGAACGGGAAGTTTGCGTGGAGCCATTCCATGAATTCACTGCTGGAATACGGACGTCATGTGTCCAGCACAAGCGAAGTGTCCGTCTTGCCTGTTGGAACTTGAGGAGAGAGGGAGCCTTGGAGCAGCGAGCATGTGTGATTGGAAGGGCATCACTTGTGCTGAAGAATGGTTGTTCAATCACTCAAAATGATGGAGTACATATAGAGCTAGAGCTTGGGCAAGTCAGCTCTCTCACAAGCCACACCACTTAGCCATGGAGGCTAAGGCTCACACACTAGAGTCCATAATCTCACACAAGGGAGGAAATCAGCCTAGCAATCAGGCTGACCACTCACACACGACCTAGAGAGCTAGAGAATGCTCTCATGGCACACTCCTAGTGGTCACATAACCCACAAACCCATGGAGAATCGCCATGTGTCCATGGCTAGCACACAAGGATCTCACCTCACCTAAAAAGTAAGGAGAGGTACCTTTATCCTAGTCAGCACACTCTGACAAGGCAATCCTAAGACCAAGGACCTTTTTGGATATTTCTCCCATCAGGTCTTGACCCTGGACCTCTTGCCTTTTTCTTTTCTCAGGCTAAGGCATGGAGCCATCACCCATGCCCACCCAGACATCGACGGTCCATGACCCCCGAAACTTCGAAAATTCATATCTCCCAATCCGACCGTTGGATCGGCCTCAAACTTGGACCGT
>SZWC01016531.1:44735-62160 GCA_023375785.1 Penium margaritaceum | reverse complement strand
CCCAAGTGGGAGTGGGAGTGGGATTGGAGTGGTTGGGGTCGGAACGAGAGTGGGAGAGACTGTGGGTAGCTGGTCTATTACTTCATCGACTGCGCCTTCCATGCAGTCGCTGTGCTAGCTGATGCCTCCCGTTCTCTCTCCTTACCGCTCTGCTTGTGCTTTTCGTATGCAGAGAACCCCGACATGTTCAGAGGCATGGGCAGAGGCGGTGGCGGTGGCGGTGGTGGCGGCGGCGGCGGCGGTGGCGGCTTTGGAGGTGGTGGCGGAGGCGGTGGGTTTGGCGGTGGCGGTGGCGGGGAGGGCCGTGGACACGGCGGCGGTGGCCAGTTTGGCGAGCGGCGGCAGGCGGCCACGGACGAGATCATGTTGGAGCGCTTCCGCAAGCGCGAGCGCAACCGCATGATGCGCCGGTGACTCTGACGATGGCGGTGTCGATGACCGTGGGAGTGGTGCTGACTGACTGTGAATGTGGGCTTCTGCTGATGATTGCTCGCATGTGCAAATGAGGGGTTGTTTTCCACTGCTGCAGCTTCTTTCGAGGGTCCAGCTATATTCGTCAAATTTGTACATGGTACTTTGCAATGTGTGGACACTCCTAACAGCAGGTGGTTGGTGAGTGGTGGCACAGGGCAGATGATGTCAGTGTACATTTGTCTTTTTTAAAACATTTGCCTTTTTTCAGGGCCCTTTCGTGTGGACCCTTTCAGGGTCCTAACGGCAGGTGGTTGTCGAGGTCCACTGTACTCAACCTGCGTTACCCTAGGGCTTCAAGCTGGACCCTGTACACTCCTTCCTTGTATACTTGATGAAGGCTATTCCATCGGACCAACCGTGTACACACTTGTGGACGATGGAGCTGGACACTGTTGGAACATACTCGTGAAAAGGGCTATGCAGGTTGCTGCGAAGGCACTTAACATAGACAAGATGCATCATTGATGGGAGAAAACAATATGAATTGGTTCTCATTGGGACAAGACCACTGTCAAGGAGAAGTCACCCTCTCCCATCTCCTGCACACATGTGCGGTAGTCCACAAAACTGAACATGTACTTCAGTCTCTATGGTCGAACATCATATATTGAAACAGCCTCACTCTATTGTGTAGGAAGTTCTGGACTAGGTAGTGACAGCTAGTGCAAGAGGGCTACGGGGCAAAGATACATCATGGTTGCTTAATGGGAGTGAAAAAGACATGAGGAAGAATTGACAAGCCACACACACGAGAGGTGCTAAGAGTGGGGTAGTGAGCGAGCGAGTTGTGGCCTCGCTCTGGCTCGCTACCCTCCAGTTTTTGAGGGTTTGAACCACATGTCCCCAAAGTTGGAAAATCCCTGCCAAGCATGTTACCGGTTAAGAAACCAGCGAGAATCAATGTTGAGTAAGCACCGGGCACAGACAAACAGAAGCATGCGGCACAAGTACTGAGAAGTTTCCTAGAACCTTCTTAACCACTTGCCGCGACACTAGGCGTCAGCGCCAGGTCAGCGTGTGACAACAGTCACAAGTTAGAGACAAAAACTGCAAGGGTCTGGGTTGGGACACGAACAGAGTGTTAGGAAACTCAAACTGAATACAATTGCAGAGAGAGATAACAAATGACAAGTCCACATCATAAATACCTGCCGCGGCGCACGACAGGTGTCGCACGCGGCAGTGCAAGGTTTGTCCTAAAACCGGCCCAAAACACTGTTTTGGCCGTAACTCTGCGCAGACAAATCAGAACGCTACGCGGTCTGAACCTAGAGATGCAGAATCTCAAGCCGGACGCTACGACTGGTCCGGCACCGATCGGTGGACAGAAAATGCAAAACATGCAAATCGGGCTCCAGAGCCAGTCCACCGAGAAAACTCTAGTGTCTGTAGAAAAACCGCAAAGCACCCCGGCAAGCACCCAGGGCGTCGTGGCAGCTCTCTGACAGCTGCTGGTGGATGGAGCCACCACTCGTCGGTGCTCCGGTGCCAGCTCCATCCACATCAAGGATAGGCTACAGAAAACCTGCAAGAGGTCCGACACAGCATCCACGACGCTGGCGCAGTCATCAATCAACTCCGAGTGGGTGGTCCACCACCTGTTGACGCGTCGGTGTCTCCGGGGTTCGCATCCGAGACCATGTCGTCGCGCTCTCTTGTAGAGCTGCTCTCCTTGCCGACGCTCGTGACAGGTGGAAGCCACACACACCAACACTCCCCCTCGCTGACACAACTGTCAACATAATGATGTCTGAGCGAAGGCAAGAGATGATGGCTCAGGGAACCAATCATAGCGAGCACTGATCAAGCATACCACAACACAGGGTCTCCTCGTGACTGGTGCATCCCACCAAATGCCGGGGTCTCGACCATGCACGAAGTGAATCACACACGTACGTGTCAAACATCAAGCAAGAGAGACAGAGAAAGAAGGTCTCCTCGTGACCCCGGAAAAATGTCTCCGGGTGTCCGGGTCTCGACCACGTCATGCATGGATCATACATAACACATGTAGGCAATGGGTCTCCACGTCACACCGGTAGAACTCAACAGGTGCGCGGGTCTCGACCAGCATAACCTAGCATGGATCGTACATAACATATAGAGGCAATGGGTCTCCACATCACATCGGTGAAACTCACCAGGTGCGCGAGTCTCGACCAGCATAACCTGGACCATAGCAGCGTGCCGCACCCTAAGTAACCTCGCTGTCCTCAAAAGATGTCGGGCCAAATTCCACACACCAACACTCCCCCTGGGCTTAGAGGCTGACAGTACGAGCAAAGTTGATGGCTGCTCCCAACACAATCCGTGAGGAGAGAGCACGGCTCCCCCATGGCCACATACCCCTACACAGCAATAGCAAGGGTGACGACGATGCTGGTGGGATGTGTCCGCATAGAGCCTCACCCCGGGGCGGCGTCGTTGCTGTCATCGTTATCGCTGTTGTAGTCGTCACTACTGTCGTCATCTGCTGATGTGACTTGTGCAGCGCTAAGGGCCTCCCCCAAAACAATGGCCTGTTGTATGGCCTCCAACTGCTGAGCTGCATATCGCCTCGCGGTCTCCGCAGCGTCGAGGCACGTGTGGAGCTCGACAAGCTCTGAAGTGGCAGCCGACTAGCTGGCTGCATCTGCGGCATGTAGACGGTCAGTCGCGAAACGAACCTGACGGTGGACCTCAATAGTGTGCGCGTCGGCAAGAGCCAGAGCCTCCTGTAGCCTCGCGGTCTCATCCCATAGAAAGGAGTGGAGCTGCGCCTGCTCGTCGCACAAGTCGACATCCTCTACGTCTGTCGTCGACTGAAGTGCCGTCGGGCCACGAGGTGCTGGTAGAGGGGGAGTGCAAGACAATGGGTCACCAAGTATGTCGTCTAGGGCTGTAGGAACGACTGCTGCAAAGGCACACGCTGCTCGTGACACACACCTGTCGCTCGGCTGCCAGCTGCTCGCCGGACGACGGCATGTGTAGGTGTAGCTGCATCCGCGGCGACGTCGTGGTCATCGAAGGTGTGGTCAGTGCCGTGGTGCTCCTCGTGACCCCTGGTGCACAGCCCATCATCCATCTGCTGTTGAAGGTCAGCTTGTCCCAGACGTGCATCCTGTAGAGACAAGTCAACTGCCTCGAGACGCCTGTGTACATCCTCGACACACTCCTCGACAGTTCGTCATGCTGGAACATCCACGGTGTAACAGTGGTTGCTGGCCTCCCGAAGCTCGACCATGGGACTCTGCACATGCGCCTTCGCTCGAGCCACCACTGCCTCCTGCTCGTCGACCGCGGAGCGTAGGAGCTCGGGTACAGGAACTGTAGCCACCACTGTAGCTGTGTCATCGACTGGAACCGCCATGGTGTCAGCGACATCGGTCAGGGCAGCGAGGGGACGGAGGTCCGCAAATCGCTCTACATCCTGCATGTCGCACACGCGGACGTCTGTTGTCGCCGAGGGGCCATCTTGTGCTCATGCCGCGGCTAATGCAAATACGGCAGCGCTCTGTGCCTTTACGTGAGCCTCCGACCCTGTGTCTGACCACTCCACAACGGACGACTGGTCCTCATACAGGAAGTCTACTTCGTCCTCGTGGTCCATCACCTGCTCTTGCTGCTCAGTACTATCTGTCTGAACCACCTGGGCGTCTGCTGGGGGCCGAGTGTCAGCATCTGTATCACCTGCTCCTGCTACTGCTCCTAGCACCATGACAGTTGTCTCCACACCGGCTAACGCGGGAGTGCGCACACCGTCAAGCGCAACTCTTGCATCAGCCGTCGTCATGTCATTCGCCAGGGTATCAACGAGCACCATCTCCATCCCCGACTCAGACTCAGCCTCGGACCAATCCTCCTCCGACGAAGAGTCTCCATCACGGCGAACGTCTCCCCCCACCGAACTCTCTGCTAGCTGAGTCTGCTGTGTGACGTCATCCGCCTCAATCATCCTGCGCTGTAGAGCAGTCTCATCACCAATGCAGAGCTCCACCGTGGTCGTCAGCGGACAAACCATGCCCCCCACAATTGACACCTTGGCAGGAGCTGTGGAGACTCGACAGACCAATCTGTGGACATGAGACGGGGGGGGTCTCGTCACCTGAGACTCCTCCCACAGCCGCGTCTGATGGTGCTGCCTGTGCGCGCCGTGCAAGACGAGCAGCTCGTCGCCGCGCACGACGAGTGCAAGAACGAGCGGTGCGGCAAGGGGTTGTGGGTCCGTCCGTCGATATGATGCCGACAGCCTCCAAGACGGAGCGGAGGGCGATGGATGTAGACGAGAGATCCGGTATGCTAGCATCGTCGGAGGAAGGGATGCAGGACTGGGAGGAAGATGAGGATGAAGTGGGAGGCGACACCCGTGACGGAGTGGCAGCTCGCTCGGAAGTCACGTGGTCAAGGAGCTGCTGGACCATGCGCTTGAGGTTCCGGACCTCCATGTGTAGGGAGGCCATATCACCACGCAAAAGCGCTGTGGCATCACTCGGTGACGTATCCACTGAAGGAGGCGGATAGGATCGTACCCAGGGGGGATGCCACCCAGGAGGGCGCTGTCGGCACTGGCGCCAGCCATGCTACCTATCTCGACAGTAATAGCACGAAAATCCCGAGGACAAGTGGGACTCGTGCCACGGCTGCATGGACCACTGCACCCGTGGCGGCTGCCACGGCTGAGGCTTAGGCGCAGACCATGGCGATGGCAACGCTCACGGCCACGCTGTGCAGCTTTTATCGATAGCTGAGCGTAGGTAATCTTACACACTCAACCCCGGTGGTGCAAAGCACCATGTAGAGGGATACGAGTGCAGCAACGTCTCTTAGACGGGCTTTGATGTCGTCAGTGAAGGTGACAACCTCAGCCGTAGTGTGTTGCTACAATGTTGCACCCGTCGACGATGGCGCAACTATCGCAACTTCCGACCTCAAGTCGCCTCGGTGCCGCTGATGCTGCACCGGTTGCCATCGTCAACAGACGGCTGTGGCCTCAAGCCACCTTTGTTGTTGCTACTGGTGCTGCGACTCTTGCAGCGGCTGCTGCTACAGCGGTTCTCGTCGTCAGCCGACGGTCATGGCCTCAAGCCACACTAAACAGTAAAATAATTAAAAAACAAAAACAAAATCACCTTTTTTTAATTCACCGACGCTCGACGCGAGTGGGGTACCCCTTCCCGGGCCTTACTCAACTGCCCCAATCGAGGACCCCCCTGCCCTCCTCCCCTTTTTTTTGGTCTTTTTTTTGTTTGTTTTTTATGGTGCCACCTCCTCGGGTGCCCCCTTTGGGGTTTTCTCGGGTGCTCCACTCGAGGCCCCCCCCCTCTCTTCTCTCCTTTTTTTTCCCGGTCTGGCTCGACCCTCGCGGCGAGCACACAGGAGGGGGAGGCTCGCTCCCCCCCTCGCGTGCAGCCGGCCGGAGGCCGCCCGTCGGCCTCCCCTGCCCCTCTCAGCCGGCGGGGGGGGGGCGGCGTTTGGCCGGCACACGCCGGCTCAAGCGCTGGCGCTTGGCCGGCGCTGTCGCGCTCTCCAAGGGCAGGACGGGCCCGACCGACCGGACCCCTCCCCTCGTGGGCGGGATCCCTCACGTCGGGTCCCCCTCAGGCCCGACAGCAGCAGCTGCTGCAACAACTGCTGCTGCGGTTACTGCAGCAACTGCTGTTTTTGCTGCTGCTGCAGCTGCAGCTGCTGCCTGCTGTTGCTGTTGCTGCGGCTGCTGCTGCTGTGAATGCTGCTACAGCAGCTGCTGCAGCTGCTCGCCGCCGCCGCTGCTGCTATGGCTGCTGCTCGCCGCCACTGCTGCTGCAGGTGCGTGCTATCACCGCCGCTGCTGCGACTGCTGCCTGCCGGCGCTGCCGCTGCTGCTGCTGCTGCCGCTGTGCCTGCTACACGCCGCCGCTGCTGCTGCTGCAGCTGCTTGCCGCTGCTGCTATTGCTGTTGCTCACTGCTCGCAGCCGCCGCTGCCGCAAGCTGCTGCTTCTCCTGCGAGCTGTTTCTCCTCCTCCCCCTTTTTTTTGTGTGTGTACACACCGGTAGCCAGACACGGCTGCTGCTGCCACCCGGTGCTGCTGCAGTGGGTGCTGCCCGTAGCCGCTACCGCCGCAAGTGCTTCCCGCCGCTCATTGCTGCTGCGGCCGCTGTTGCTTGCAGCTGCCGCCATTGTCTCTGCTACCTCCACCGCTCCGCTGCAACGTAGTCGCGGTGGGTCCCTCCAGGATCTGCTGCTGCTGCTATGGGTGGCTGCCGCTACTGCCACTCACTATTGCTTCTGCTGCTGCGTCTCTGCTGCACAGCACAACGAGCTGTGGCTCGTTTGCTCTGATACCATAAGAATTTTCCTAGAACCTTTCTAACCACTTGCCGCGACACTAGGTGTCAGCGCCAGGTCAGCGTTTGACAACAGTCACAAGTTAGAGACAAGAACTACAAGGGTCTGGGTTGGGACACGAACAGAGTGTCAGGAAACTCAAACTGAATATAATTGCAGAGAGAGATAACAAATGACAAGTCCACAACATAAATACCTGCCGTGGCGCACGACAGGTGTCGCACGCGGCAGTGCAAGGTCTGTCCTAAAACCGGCCCAAAAGACTGTTTTGGCCATAACTCTGCGCAGACAAATCAGAACGCTACGCCGTCTGAACCTAGAGATGCAAAATCTCAAGCCGGACGCTAGGACTGGTCACACGCATAATTCCGGCACCGATCAGTGGACAGAAAATGCAAAACATGCAAATCGGGCTCAAGAGCCAGTCCACCTAGAAAACTCTAGTGTCTGCAGAAAAACCGCAAAGCACCCCGGCAAGCACCCAGGGCATCGTGGCAGCTCTTTGGCAGCTGCTGGTGGATGGAGCCACCACTCGTCGGTGCCCCAGTGCCAGCTGCATCCACATCAAGGATAGGCTACAGAAAACCTGCAAGAGGTCTGAGACAGCATCCACAACGCTGGCGCAGTCATCGATCAGCTCTGAGTGGGTGGTCCACCACCTGCTGACGCTCCAGTGTCTCCGGGGTCGGCATCCTGGACCATGTCGGTGCGCTCTCTTGCAGCGCTGCTCTCCTTGCCGTCGCTCGTGACAGGTGGAAGCCACACACACCAACAAGAACACCCTCACAAAACTCTTTGGCCACTTGACTCAAGGAGTGGGTCGTCATGCAGCCACGTCACTACGACGAAGGGGCCAGTTGGGCTCTCTCCCCGGTCAATGACGTGCATGAGTGAGGTGTGTGTGTAACAAGGCAAGAGGTCACTTCGTGGTACTCACACATGACAAATAGACACGCTTATTTGTTTTGTTTGTTTTTGCGCATCTCTCATTGTGCTCTGTTGTGTCCCCCCGGCTTGTGTACATTGGCGTGTAGATGACTAATGACGAGACTCGACGATGCTGGAGTGTTGTCTGGTGGAGCCGACGCACGCTGAGGCCTACTCGCAGTTGGCCGGAGCCTCCTCCCTCCGGCGACGTGCTCAGCGACATCGGCAGGCCTCCTCGGTGGTCGGGCCGCCGGCGGTCACTGCCACCGCAGATGCTTTCTACATGCTCCCATCGCTGGTTCTCACTGTGCCATTGCGTCTACAACATCATGCTCCGCCTAGGATCTGTGTCTCTTGCTGCGTGGCACTGTTTGGCATCGTGGACCGTTGTAGGCACTGCCTGGGTTCGGGCAGCCATAACTCTTTGGTGCTATTTTTCTAGCAGATTATGATCACACGACTGCGTTCGCAGCGTCGCTATTATGGTATAGTCCAGTTTTCAGGCAGAATGGACAACGCTCGGGTTTTCGGCTGTCGGGCGTCCGGCAGGGCTAACCGAGAAAACCTTGCATGCCAGAAAAAAGGGTTAGGACTAACTTCTGATTGGCTGGTTAGCCGAGTAACAAGTTCTACACTAGTGGGGGGGGGGGCTAGAACTTGGAGGGGTCACCCATTGTTGCTCATTTCTTCATTCCTAATCCGTCACTTTCAGTTTTCAGCTGCTTTCTGGCGGTAACACAGGCGCGTGCGTTTTTGGGTAACAAACGCAGAGCTTCAAGACAGTCTCTAGAGCAGCACACTGAGGGGGCAACAGACTTGAGCTACTAGCGTGGAAGCCCGCACACTGCATCAACAACGCTGCTGCCCCAACTTGCTGCCTTGTTTTTCCTGTTTTGGTATCAGAGCTAGAGCGTAGCAGCAGCAGCAAAAAACTGGCGCACAGGTGCCAGACAACGCCAACGGACCCCCATACGCGCCAGTGCAGGGGAAATGTTGCCTGATTTTTTTTCAGCAGTATTGACCTTCCTGGTGAAGGCGTCAGATTTTTTCCCACGGCCACTGGGCCAAGGGAAATGCTGCCAGATTTTTTCCGGCAGCACTGACCCCCACGCGTGATGCGAGGAGGTGATCGGTAGGCCGCGTCCGAAACCTACAAGCGACGACGCACGTTGCGATGCCACCCAGGTGCAATGACTGGCACCACCAAGTAGTAGCATCAGCCTGCAGCAGCAGCAGCGGTAGGCAACTGCAGCGAGCAGTGGCAAGAGCAACCAAGAGCGGTTGCGTGCAGCAGTAGCAGCCGGCAACAGCAGCAACTCGCAATAGTAGCAACTCGGAATAGCAGTAGCAGCCGGTAGCAGCAGCAGCTCGCAGTAGCTCGCAACAGAAACAAAAGCCCGCAGCAGCAGGCAGTAGCGACGGCCAGCAGCAGTAGCTCGCACTAGGAGCAGTACCTGTAGCGAGCAGCAACAGCAGCAATGAGCAGCAGCAGCAGCAAGCTGTAGCAGCTGCAGCAGCAAGCAGCAGCAAGCAGTAGCAGCAGCAGCACCAGCAGCGAGCAGAAGTTGGCAGCGGCCAGTAGCAACTGCCGTTGCTTGCAGCCCATAGCTCGATATGACCAGCAGGCTACGAATTGCGAGCCCGATGCTCCCTGCAACCAGCGAGCTGTTGGCAGCGAGTAGCAAGCTCGCTGCCCGCAACTCGCTGTCCACAACGAGCAGTGAGGCTCGCTGGGCCAGACGAGAAGAAAGAAAGGAAAAAAGGCTAACGGAGAAAAATCACCCACCCTTGCAGCAACTGCCATAGCTGTTGCAGGAGCCGCAACACCCGTAGCAGCACGCAGTAGTAGTAGCAGCAGCAACTACAATAAGAGCAACAATAGCAGTAACAGCAGCTGCAACAGCAGCAGTAACAACACCTATAGCAGCAGTTGCTATTGCCATAGCAGCCGCAGCAACAACATCAGTAGCAGCAGCAGTAGTAGCAGCAGTAGTAGCAGTTGCAATAGTAGCAGGAGTAGCAGCAGTAGTAGCAGTTGCAATAGTAGCAGGAGTAGCAACAGCAACAGCAGCAGTAGTTGCTGCTGCCATAGCAGCCGCAGCAGTAGCAGAAGCAGCAACAATTGTAACAACAGCTCTAGCACGAGCAGCAGCACCAGCAGCAGCAACAACAGTAGCAGCGGTAAGCAGCGACAGCGACAACAACATCAACAATAGCGGCATCAACAATAGCAGCCGCTGCAGTTGTGTAGCAGTGGCCCTCACCATAACCGCTATTGATGTCAGTATCTTGCTTCTAACGTCAATATTGATGTCACTACTGATTTCATCAACAGAGAAACAGAAAAAAAGGGAAAAATGGGCACAAGGGTGGGGAAGAAACTTAATCACAGTAGCAACAGCACATCACGCCGCAGCTACTACTGACGCCAGGCGTCCTAGGCTGACAACACTGTTGACATCAGCAGCACACAAAACACACAAAAAAACCAAAGAGAAGGGGGCACCAAAATCATGGCTCACAGCTCCAGTGGTGAGGGGTCCTCCTCCGTTGGGGGGACCCCTATGGGGGGTAATCCCCCCTCGTTTTGTAGCAGTTGTGAGAGCTGCAGCAGCTGTAGTAGCAATAGCAGTAGTAGTAGCAGGAGCAGGACCAGGAACAGTAGCAGCTGCCGTTACAACAGCAGTAGCAGTAGCAACAGCAGCAACAACAGTAGAAGTTGCAATAGCCACAGCAGTAGTAGCAACAGCTGGAGCAACTTTAGTAGCAGTAGTCCACAGGCATCGTTGCCGGCCCCCCTGACCCCCTGACTGCCATTCAACAACAGCTGGCCGCCCTGACGCAGCAGCTTGCAGCACTGCAGCCACTGGCCTCACAGACTACCTCCAGTGCTCCTCCTCCATTCATTTCTCCTGGACACACCAGTCCCGCTATGTCCGCTGCCACGCATTACCTGGCGCAATAGCAGACTCAGCACCAGCGGCAGACAGTGACCGCCGTCCTTGGCCCCACTCTGGGCGCCGGCTGCAGGCAAAAGGACTTTGAGACACTGCGACCGCCATTTCAGGTGGACGAGCAGTTCCGGAGCTGGGAACTCAGCTTCCGCATTTGGGCGCAAGGTGAGGATTTGTGGGCATACTACACCCTCCCGTACAACTCCACACAAGTCGACCAGCTGTATGACACCGGTCGCACCGTACGCGTCCTCGTCCTCGTCGCTCCTCTGGCTTCCCGCCTGGCCCTAGAGACCTTTCTCGGCGACTTTACCACTGGCGGCACCCCAGACCCTGTAGCCGCACGGCACATCCTTACTTGTCCCCGTCGCTTATCTAGTGACATTGAGACCAGTCGTCTGCTGCGGGAGTTCAACTCCCTATACATGGGGGATACCGAGACAGTCACTGCGTAGTAGCAGCGGGCTGAGGACATCCTCCGCCGCCTAAGCACCTCTGCTCCACCCCCGTTGGCCACGCTCCTCACCATCAAGCGCGGTGCTACCAGCACGTACGTGGACGTCTTTGTCCACTACTCCCAGGACATCCTCTCCACCATGGTGGCCCAGGGCACCCTCATGCCCTGGGCATACGAGCTCTTCCTCAGGACTGAGGAAGCTCACCTAGAGTCCCGTTTCCAGCGCACAGAGGCCCTCGCGAACCCTGCCATCGCCTCGTGGAAGTTGCTTCCCCCGCATCCGTTTTTTCCTCCACCAGCTCCTCGTCATCGGGGAAGAAGAAGCGTCAGAGGAAAAAGGGCAAGGGTCAGTAGGAGCAGCAGCAACAGCAGCAGTAACTGCGGTCGACTGGGTCCAGTAGTGGCTCGGTATGCCACAACTGTGGCAAGCCAGGGCACGGGTGGTACACGTACCCGCTACGGATAGACGAGGCGCGCGTCGCCACCATGTGTTGCCAGTTAGAGTGCCGTCTCACCTCTTCCACTGTAGCCATCACCACCCCTAGACAGGTGTTACGTGTCCGCGGTCTCATCATCGTTTGTTTCTGTGGTCCTGCCAGTGATATCTTCTTGACCGATGTCCTCTTCGTCCCAAGTCTTGAGCTAAGCCTTCTGTTCGTTACTACCCTTGACCGCATGAGCATGGACGTTGTGCACTCACGTGGTGTTGGCACTGTGTCGTTGTGTCCGTCCAGTCTTGTCGTTTGGCACGCCACCGCCTGTGGCAACCTGTGGCACGTACCTCGTCTGTCCTCCTCTTGTTTCGTCCCCTCCTTGTCGGCCGCCACGGGCCATGTGTTCCTCACCAACACGCTCTTTCCACAACACACCCGACTCTTGCACCGCTGCCTTTGTCAGGTCCACTCTGTTGTCGTAGACAGCATGCTTCGCACCCAGCAAGCCAAAGGCCTTGACCCGGAGACTTTCCCTTCCCCGTGCCCCACAAAGTGCGTTGATTGTGCTCAGGGCAAGATGCACCAGTCCACATAGCCTATGTCCTCCTCTCGTGAATCCGCCCCTCTAGACCTAGTCCATTACGATGTCATGGGTCCTCTCCCTACCGAGTCTGTTGGAGAGCATGGCCGCTATGTCCTCACCCTCATTGATGACTACTCTCGCTACCGCTGGGTCTTCTGCCTTCGACAGAAGAGTGATGTCGCCCGTGCCATTCAGGACTGGATTGTCCTTACGGAGCGCGAGTGTGGTCATTCTGTTTACCGCTTTCACTTTGATCATGGTGGTGAGTACATGGGCAAGACCACGACTTTCCTCGCCTCCCGCGGTATCCACCACAAGACGTCTCCGTCTTACATGCTCGCCCAGAACGACGTCTTCGAGCGGTGGAACCGTACCATGGTTGACGCTGTCCGCACCATGCGGGTGAAGTCTGGCCTCTCCGATGGCTTCTATTTCGAAGCCATGGCCTACATGACGTGGTTGTGGAACCGGATTCCCCACGGACCCCTTCCCTGCCAGTCCACGCCGTACCAGCACTGGTGCGGTGAATGCGCGACCTCCGCCCTGCTCGCGTCTGGGGCTGCGTGGCCATTATGTGTCTGCCCGTCCCGTAGCAGGGCGGCAAGCTCGTCCCCCACGGGCATCCTTGCACCTTTCTTGGTGTCTCTCGTCAGTCCAAGGCTTGGCACTTCTGGGATCCCTCCCTCCGGGTCGGCGGTACAAGTCGCGTCCGCTGACCCCTCCGAGCCAGCGGCCCCAGTCGCGTCCGCTAACCCCTTTGGGCCAGCAGCCCCAGTCGCGTCCATTGGTCCCTTCGAACCAGTAACCCCGTCCGCCTCTGTCGGTCTTTCAAACTCGGTGCCATCTCCTGCTCTACCACGCTACACGTGTGGCCCAGGCGGCAGCCTCCGACTCAGA
Source organism: Penium margaritaceum (assembly GCA_023375785.1). Lineage (NCBI taxonomy): Eukaryota > Viridiplantae > Streptophyta > Zygnematophyceae > Desmidiales > Peniaceae > Penium > Penium margaritaceum. The sequence continues at coordinate 49,129 of SZWC01016531.1, read as the reverse complement.
CCGTCAGTGCACGCGCAGACCGCATCACCTCGCCCAGTGGTGTCTCGGCCCCCTGTCGCGCCACGTGTCTCTTCCACTCCCACGGTCGTGAGTGGGGACCCTGGCACTAAGGCTCTCGGATGGACCACTTCAGCCATCATTGCAGATCTTTATCTTGGCTCTACATTGGGCCACACCATGCTTCATCACGCGCATCGGCATGCTGTCGTGGCTGCACTCGTACGCATCCCACCTAGAGCTCCAGATGCACACGCTCTCTCAGTCTGGTCCATAGCACTCCCGGCGGACCCAGCCACCCTGCGCGAGGCTCGAGCCTTCCCTGAGGCCGCACATTGGGATGCTACCTGCGCTGACGAGCTCGCTGCTATCCGACAGCACCACATGTATGACCTCGCCGACCTCCCTCCAGGTCGGAAGGTCATCGGTGCCAAGTAGGTCTTTCGGCGCAAATGGAAGCCCGACGGTTCCTTGGACAAGTACAAGGCCGGCCTCACAGCCAAGGGTTTGCTCAGGTCCCTGGGGTAGATTACAACCAGATCTTTGCCCCAGTTGGCCTATTTTCCACGAGCCATGCACTCTTCACCCTGGTTGCCCAACATGGGTGGGAGTTGCATCAGATGGTTGTGAGTAACGCCTTCCTCCATGGTTCAGTAGAGGATGAGGAGCTCTACATGGTGTAGCCTCCAGGTTTTGACGACGGCACTGGGAGAGTTTGGCGGTTGAAGAAAGCCCTCTACGGCCTCAAGTAGTCGCCTCGGTGCTGGAACCAAGAGATCAGCAGCACGCTCCTTCGCAGTGGTCTTCAGCGCAATACCGCTGACCGTGCAATGTCTGTCAGCCCGCGAGGCCAGACCCTTGCCACTGTCCTGGTATACGGCGATGATCTCGTCATTACGTCGCCTGACATGGGTGCCATCCAGCGTGTCAAGGACCTGCTACACACCGCCTACCAGATGAAGGATCTCGGGTCTGCCCGAGTCTTCCTGGGCGTGGAGCTTGACCATGATCGCTCCCAGGGCATTTTGGACGTCCACCAGGCTGCCTATGTGAAGACCCTGTGCATTTACTTCACCGAGCACCTGCCCCTCATGCCCAGCGCATCTTCACCCATGTCACATGATGGCAAGGTGAAGTTGAAGAGTCGTGACCCAGCCGTTGTGGGGGAGCCAGTTGACGTGACCACTTACCTCTGAGTCATCGGGTCACTGATGTTCCTGGCGATGATGACGCGCCCAGTCATTGCGCTCGCCGTCAACCTCCTGGCTCAGTTTTCTCAGGATCCGCGTTACTTCCACTTCGAGGTCGCAATCCGAGTACTACGCTACGTGGTCTCGACTCCTTGGCGAGGTCTCATATTCCGCTGCCAGCCATCTGTCGTCGCGGTGGGCTACATCGACTCTGACTGGGCCGGCAGTCCAGACGGCAAGAGTCGCACAGGCTGGATTTTTCTGATCAGCAGTACGGTTGTATCCTGACGCGGTGGCAAGCAGGGGTGCATTGCACCCAGCACTGCTGAGGATGAATATGTGGCCCTTGGCTCAGGCCCGTGTGAGAGTGTGTGGTTGCGTCGTCTGTTGTCCGAGTTGCTTTAGTCCGTCGCATCCATCACATTGCATTGTGACAATGAGAGTGCCATGGCCATCGCTGACAATGATGGCGTGCATCACACATGCGCAAAGCACATCAACTTTGAGCATCACTATGTGCGTTCACTGTTGCAGGACGGCAGCATCAGCATTGTGTGGGTTGAGACAGCACGACAGTTGGCTGACTTCTTGACCAAGGCACTGAAGCACGACTCGTTCAAGAAGGCCGTGAGTTTGGTTGGCGTGCGTCCGTGAGTAGCTCTCTTTGTCTCTGCCTGCGTCTCTGCGTGCCTTGGGGGAGTCTGGTTGTTGAGTGTATCTCTGCCCGCCCGTGTGTACTACGCCTGTGAGTCATGGGGGAGTATTGGTTTTTGCGCATCTCTCATTGTGCTTTGTTGTGTTCTCCCGGCTTGTGTACATCGGCGTGCAGATGACTGACGGCGAGACTCAACGCTGCTGGAGTGTCGTCCGGTGGAGTCGACGCACGCTGAGGCGTACTCGCAGTTTGCTGGAGCCTCCTCCCTCCAGCGACGTGCTCACCTCCATCGGCAGGCCTCCTCCGTGGTCGGGCCGCCGGCGGTCTCTGCCACTATAGATGCTGTCTACATGCTCCCAGCGTTGGTTTCGACTGTGCCATTGCGTCTGTAGCATCATGCCTAGGGTTCATGTCTCTTGTTGCGTGGCACTGTTTGGCATCGTGGATCGTCGTAGGCATTGCCTGGGTTCGGGCAGCCATAACTCTTTGCTGCTATTTTTCTAGCTGATTCTGATCGCACGACTGCGTTCATAGCATTGGTAATATGGTATGGTCCACTTTTCAGGCAGAACGGACAACACATGGGTTTTGGGCTGTCGGGCGTCTGCCAGGGCTCAACGAGAAAACCCTGCCTGCCAGAAAATAGGTTTAGGACTGATGTTTGATTGGCTGGTTAGCTGAGTAACAAGTTCTACACTAGTGGGGGGGGGGCTAGGACTTGGAGGGGTCTCCCATTGTTGCTCATTTATTCATTCCTAATCAGTCATAGTTTTCAGCTGCGTTGTGGCGCTAACATTGGCGCGTGTATTTCTGAGTAGCAAACCCAGAGCTTCCAGACTTTGTCTCTAGAGCAGCAGACTGATGGGGCAGTAGACTTATGCAAATAGCCTGGAAGCCCGCATGCTACATCAACAATGTTGCTGCCCCAACTTGCTGCCTAGTTTTCTCTGTTTGGTTTTTGAGGCTTCCACTCGTGACGACGGAGGCCGATGGATTACACATATACCTCACGTTGGTGGTATCTGTTAGACAAGAGCGTGACGATACGACGGGCCTCCGGTGTGTCCTGAGACTTCTCCAACACCTACGAGAGCGCCTAAGACACGGTTGATGCGTTCCGGTAGCCCTATTGGCTCGTCAGGAGCTAGGAGAGTTTTCTCGGTGCGTTGAGAATCGCGCACCTGGTGGACTGTACCTGTGCTACGAGGAGACCTGATCGCTATAGTATTTCTCCCGATGTTCGGAAAGCGTTGGAGATATCTGGATGCTGATTTTGAGTGCTTCTAGCACTACTCGTATTTTCTCGGTGGTCGAGATCCGGCACTCTGAAAGTTGTTTTGGTGTCGCGAGGAGACCACCATTGTTGGTCTCGTGGTTTATGCAGTGTGTTCTCCCCGCCGACTCTTTTGAGTTCAGAGGGGGTGAAGGGGTCCGATGCGGCTAGCTTGCGGTACCCCTACATAAGCCCGCTAGGGGTTCATTTGTATTCTCTCCTTGTTCTTTCATATTACACGTTCCAAACTTAGCCAAATTTTTGCCGTTTTCCAATACACTCACACCCAGAAGTCATTTTCGTTTTTCGCATGAGCCTGCACACCGAAGTTAAACTCTTTCTTGGTATCAGAGCGCAGGGGGGCGCATGAGCAACACAAATAGCAACAATGGGTGGAACGTTGAGAGAACGCGGTACATGGCGCCACGCCGGCATCATTGTGAGGGAGTGCGAAGTGAATACTTGTGAATGCCACCAGGGCGGTGAGTAGCGCACAATGTTAGCGGCAACGGCAGCAGCAGCAATAGCAACAACAAACGTAGTTGCGGCAGCTACGGTGCCACACAACAAGAGCAGCGTCGGTAGAGCAACCGCTCACAACAAAACAGCACAGGCGGTAGCAGCAGCAGTAGCAGTTGTAGCAATAGCAGCGACAGCAGCAGTAACAATCGTAGGCGGTTGCATTCGTGGCAGCTCTGCCTTTGGCGGTAGCAGTAGTAGCGGTAGCTGCTATGCTACGCATCAGAAGCAGCAATGGTAGGAGCAATAGTAGCGATAAGAGAAACATCGCATAGCAGCAGCAGCAGCAACAACCACTATAGTAGCGGCGGTAGGAGGAGGAGCGTGCAACAGTTGCGACAGCAACAAGAAGCAGTGGCGGCAACAGTAGCATGCAGCAGAAGCTGCTGGTGTGCAGAGTAGCAGCAGCAGCAGCAGCAGCAGCGAAAGTAGCACCAGTAGTAGCAACCGCAATAGCTGCACCCGCCATCGTAGGTGCTGCTGCTGAAGGGATTCGCAATCGTCCTCCGAGGGTCCCCCTCGAAGGGGCTCCCTTGAGCCCGGACAGAGGGGCACCCTTAGAGGGGGCCTGTTGGCTCCGTAGAGCCTCCCCCCTCTCGTGGGGCCCCTCGGAGGGGCCCGTGAGCCCCCTCGGCCCCGTCAGCCGACCGACCGAGGGGGCCAACGGCGAGAGAGGGATGGACCCCCCCCCCACCCCCTTTCGCTCGTCCCACCCACCTCGCTCGCTTGCACTAGTGAGCGAGGGAGTGAGCGTGCACAG
>SZWC01016531.1:31056-44478 GCA_023375785.1 Penium margaritaceum | reverse complement strand
CGTAGAGCCTCCCCCCTCTCGTGGGGCCCCTCGGAGGGGCCCGTGAGCCCCCTCGGCCCCGTCAGCCGACCGACCGAGGGGGCCAACGGCGAGAGAGGGATGGACCCCCCCCCCACCCCCTTTCGCTCGTCCCACCCACCTCGCTCGCTTGCACTAGTGAGCGAGGGAGTGAGCGTGCACAGACGGAAGGGCCCGCCGGACAACCCCACCCCCCCTTTTCTTTCAACTGCCCCAAATAAGGGGAACTCAAGAAGAGGGGGGATGAGAAGAAAAAAAGAATTTGAGGCAAAAAAAAGCAGGAGGGGATGAGGGCAAGAAGAGAAGAAGAAAGAGAGAAAAAAGTCTATAAACACCGGCCACCAAAAATCGCAGACGCAACCCATCTAGCAACCGCCGCAACATCACCTGCAATTGCAGCAGCCACAATAGCAACAACAGCTTCCGCAGTAGTAGTAGCGGTGGTGGTGGAATGGCGACTGCATAGTGTAGAGCAGTGTTTGCTCCTTTACTCGCAGCATCACTAGTAGTCGCAGCTGGTCAGACTCCCTTCTCCGAGCATGCTGTAGTCGTGTAGCTTGTCCCCTCCGATTACACTTGCTGACCCTGACATCGTGACGTACAAGGGTGAAGATTTCTCTCAGTGTCATCCTCTCTCGTGGCTTGGTATTTACCACCGGGAGTAGGTGTCCTCGGCACCTATCCATCGTTTGGCGAATGAGATGAGTGCGTAGACATCTGAGCAGGCATCCTGCGCGTTCACCTACTACTACTGTGGTGATAGACGTCATGGTTGGCATCGCTGCTGGATGCACCCTCGCGGCTGGCATCCACCTTTGCTCTAGCTTCGTCCGAGCACGCGTCTTCCACAGGACGCGGATCTGCCAGCATTGGTGGATCCCATTGTTGGACCTTTGGCGATCATATTCGACGAGACTCACGGTCGCAGACGGATGGTGCAGCAACTTTGTGACCTCGTTGTCACCAAGAATGCTTCTACTGCTAGTTCATTGACGGCCTCCTTGATCACATATCCTTCATCCTGTCCTCTTTTCTAATCCAATGGTGTTCTTTCAGCTCCACCTACCAGCCATTCCTCGTCTGCCACCATCCTCTGGATCCTCCACTCTCTTTCTACCATGACGCCATCTCGAGATGACATGTCTTCATGTAGTCACTCTATTTGTGTGTGCATGCAGCATCAGCGTCAATGCTCGGCACGCCGTGCTCGGGCCGGTCTTGACACATCATCTACCTCCTCGGCTTCCGTTGCTATACCTGTCGAGGGGGAGCGTGGCCACCACGCATTGCCTCTTGTGACCACAGCGACAAGATCTTCACCCTCACCATACCGGAATGCCCCAACGTCAGTTTTTTCAGATAATCCATGTGGCGCGGTCCCGACGTTTGTCTGACCGTATTTATTGGTTCACGTCTTCTGTTTTGGGCGAATCTGAGACTGAGCGTGAGCTTTCTAGTCGTCTCACGCTATGTGAGCAGGAATTCAGAGGCAGTCAGTTTGCGAAGGGAATAACATCATTTTGTGTTAGTTTTTGAACATGGATATATAGGTGATTTGTAGGGCTAGTCATGAGCTTTCCAACACATCAAATCACGCACAATTCAGCCAAGTGTAGCCCAAGTTAGGCTTGCCAAAGCGTAGGTATCACCCACCACAAAAACGCCCAACGCCTCCGTGGCGCATTCTTTCACGTGCGAAGCGCCTTTCCCAAGGGCAGATCCCATTACACGTGGTGTAGGAGTCCACTGCACTGTTTTGAAGCACCTCCCATACTTTTGGGTTGACTTTGGTGATGGTGTGATGAGGTTCGAAACCTGTCCGTGGACCTGCAGTCAGAGTTTTGGCCAAGTCCCAGAGTAACATAACATATCACTGAGTTTCGGACGCCGAGCCAGAATTTTGGGTGATTCCCTCAGTAACAAAACTGCACTACACAATCCGGTGGATTATCCACCGGAGGCCTTGGCAGACCTTCCGGAACAAACTATCTAGATGTTACTTTTGTTACTCGGTCCGGTCGATTATCCATTGGAAGTCGAGTCGCGGACGGCTCTCAGAGCTGTCGTGCACACGCCAACTTTGGAAGACCATATCTCCCTCAATACTTGTCCAATTCTAGTGAAACAACTTCCATCGGATTAAGCAACTCGTGATATTTTAGGGGCAATCATCTACTTTATCATCCGAGAAATGTTTGAGCCACTAGATCTATCAACAAGGATTTTCCTCTTTCTGGCTGCTCGTTGGCGCCTCCCGGCGCCGTGCTTGGGCATGCAGAGGGGTAATTTTTCAACAAGCTTGGGTACATGCAGATGATGCGGTGGCAGTACATCATTGAGATTCTGATCCCGACATGGCGTTCATGGTGGAGACTCGCGTGTCATCGAGCTCGACTTCCACGTCTGGGCTGGATCTTCATTTTTCGCAGCAGCAGGTTGCATCAGGCGGAGTGTAGGCCTGGTGTCCATGGGCGGTGCCATTCGCTGCTCCCACCAGTAGCGGCCCGGCAATGTCAAAGGAGTCCCGTATGGATTGGGTTGCGTCTACCAGACTTTTGGGGGAGTTTGTGCAGCAAGCTCGAACCCATGTGGCGGAGGTCCTGTCTCCACGACCTGTGAACTAAGTGCGGCAATGGCGCCGCAAACAAAAGAAGAGCGGGAGGATATGACAGGGGTGCCCTACCAATCGGCGGTGGGCAGCCTCGTGTACGCCATGGTGGCGACTCGACCGGACCTGGCCTACGCGGTAGGCCAAGTGAGCAGGTACGTGGCCGACCCAGGGCCACTACACTGGCAAGCGGTCAAGCATATCCTCTGCTACCTACAGGCGACGCGGCACGTACGCTTGAGGTTCGACGGCAAGGGGCGGGTAGACCCCTTGCGTCTGGTCTACTACACGGACGCAGACTAGGCTGGCGATGTGGACAAGCGGAAGTCCATTTCCGTCTACGTGTTCTTCCTCGCTGGTGCAGCAGTCTCGTGGTGCGGCAGGAAGCAGGACTGCGTCGCCACCTCCACAGTGGAAGCTGAGTACGTCGCGCTGCCCGAGGCGGTCAAGGAGGCGGTGTGGCTCCGCAGGTTGCTGGGGGAGCTGGGCGTACCGCAGCTGGAGCCTACGGTGGTGCAAGAGGACAACACCGGCTCCATCTCGCTGACCAACAACCCGACGCAGCACAGGAGGATGAAGCACATCGACGTGCGTTATCACTACGCACGGGACATGGTCGAGAAGGGGCAGGTGGTGCTGCAGCACTGCAGCACGCACAACATGCTTGCGGATTGCTTGACTAAGGCGCAACCCGCGGACTGGCACGCGATGAGCGTGGCCAGACTTGGGATGACCAGCTACGATGGGCTGGAGGGCGCAGCGGAAGATGAGTGAGAGCAAGCAGGAGCAGCGGGCATGGCAGGTGCAAGGGGGAGAATGTTGAAAAATTGCCCCTCCGCATGCCCAAGTGCGGCGCCGGGAGGCGCCGACGAGCCGCCAGAAAGTGGAAACGCCGCTCCGGCGGATCTGGCGACTCGACAATTGCTTGGATCCTCAAATGGAGGATTGCCCCTGAAAGTTGACGAGTTGCTGAATCTGATGGAAGTTGTTTCGCCGGAATCGGACAAGTATCGAGGGAGATATAGCTTTCCAAAGTTTGGGTATGCGCAGCGGCTCTGGGAGCTGGCTGCGACTCGAAATCCGGTCGATAATCGACCGGACCGAGTAACAAAAATACCATGTGGAGAAAATGCTCCGATAGGCCTGCCGAGGCGTCCGGTGGATGATCCGCCTGATCAGGTGGATCATCCACCGGATCCAGTAGTGCAGGTTGTTACTGAGGGACAGCCAAAATCCTAGCTCGATGTCCGAAACTCAGTAGTACGTTTTGTTACTCGGGGACCTAGTCAAAATTCTGACTGCAGGTCCGCGGTCAGGTTTCGAACCTCGTCACACCCCATCACCAAACACGACCCAAAAGTGGGTAGTGTGCGTGGAAACAGTGCAGGGGACCCCCACACCATGTGCAATGGGACATGCGCCTTGGGAAAGGCGCTTCACACGTGAATGAAGGCGCCACGGCGAGTGGCGGCGTCAGGCTTCTGTGGTGGGTGAGACCTACGCTTTGGCAAGCATAACTTGAGCTACGCTTGGCCAAATCGCGTGCGGTTTGGTGCGCTGGAAAGCTCATGACTAGCCCTATGAATGTTGTGATCATGTCCATGTTTCAAAAACTAACGCAAAACGACGTTATTCCCTTCGCAAACTGACTGTCTCTAAATTCCTGCTCACATAGCGTGAGGCGACCAGAAAGCTCACGCTCAGTCTCAGATTTGCCCAAAACAGTAGACGTGAACCACTAGAGACGATCAGACAAACTTCGGGACCGCACCACGCGGATCTCATCCTGACAGGTATCCCTATCTTCGAGGGGAATGACTTTCTGTTGTGGAGATGGCAGTTTGAACTGGCAATGAAAGTGCATGGATTCATCAAGCTTCTGAAAGGAAAAGAGCAGTTTCCGACGGAGGGCTCACCGGAGCACAAGACATGGACTGAAAGAAATGATATTTTCATGTCACTCCTAAGCAGTGCGGTGGCCAAGAAAGAAGTGTGTTCCTGTCATTGCGGGGTTCACACTGGCTTCGGATGCTTATGCCAAGCTCAAGCTTGTGCACCAATGCACCTCCCTCGCAAACAGATTATTCATCCTACAACGGCTGATCAGCATGCGGGTGAATGAGGGGGACTCAATCCCCGATTTCCTACAAGAGTTTGAACGACTCCTTGGCAAGGCTCACCAGATGAACTAGGATCTTGACAAAGCCATGCAAGCCATGATCCTCCTCATGGTGCTACCGGAGAGTTGGAGCCCAATGATCACCATCATGGGCGGCTGGAAGGAGGATGACCTGACATACACAGCAGTGTCCGAGTACGTGCAAAATGAGGCCATGCACCGCAGTGGAAGTGAGGCTAACTTCTTAGCCTATGCTGCACGCTACGATGGCCGCTAGAGCAAATGGTCAGCCTCTGGTCAGAAAGGCAGCAGCGGAAGCGGTGGCGGCGGAGGCAACAATGGTGGCAAGGCTTCCAAGTGATAGGACAACTGCCGCAACTGCTACAAACCTGGGCACTGGGCAAGAGAGTGCAGGCAGCCAAAGAAGGAAGACGGCGGAAGCGGTGGGAACAAAGGCAGAAAAAAAAGGTGGAAAAGAAGCCACCAACATGATGGCACAAAGCCCGCCTTAAGCAATGGGCGCGGCGCTGCTCAGGCCAGGAGCCTTTGGGCTCGACTCCGACAATGATCACCACTCTAGCAACGACAAGGCAGGATTTATCTCCATCGCCCCCACTGATCGGCGGTTCAGATGTGCAAACGACAACATTGTGAACGCAAACAGTGTTGGAGACAAGCTGGTGAGAATCAATCTTAATGGTGCGGAGAAGGATCTGTGGCTGCGTGACGTAGTCCACATGCCCTCCTTTGCGGCAAACCTCCTGTCCGTGTCAAAAATCACGGACAACGACATGACAGTTGTGTTCACCCAGAAGAAGGCGGTCATCGCCAGGAACGAGGACATCAAGGTCCTCTACGCCAACAAAGATCTTGTGGCACAGGCCCCACGGGTTGACAGGATCTACGTATTGCAGACAACCGCAACAAAGAGCTCGAAAGACGAGGGTCATGCGGGTGCGGCGGAGAGTGGTCTCGGCACCAACGCAGGAGAGCACACCAACAGAAACTCAAAACATATCCTCTGTCGCAAAGGACGAAGACGCTGATCTGTGGCATAGATGCTTTGGGCACGTTGCAAACAGCATGCTCCAAGTCATCCAGCAACAAAAACTGGTCCACGATATGGATGGGAGCAAGAAGGATGCGGTTGGGTGTGGCAGCCTGTGTGAATCTTGCCTCCAAGGCAAGACCAAGCGAACGCGCTTTCAGCGCAACGGTCGCCGTGCAGAATCAGCCCTTGACCTGATTCACACCGACGTGTGCGGACCCTTTTGCAAATCCTCAAACAGTGGTAGCAAGTGTTTTATGACCTTCATCGACGACCACAGCCACAATGTATGGATCTTCTTCCTCAAAACCAAGGGAGAGGTGAGAGAAAATTTGCAACAGTCTGTCGCCATGGTGGAGTGGCAGACTGGAAAGAAATTCAAAGCAATACAAAGCGACAACGGCGGAGAGTAAGGGATTGTTGCGGCAACATGGGATCAACCACCAGCCGACAATGCCCTACACACAACAAAGCAATGGTGTGGCCAAACGGATGAATCAGACCATCCTCGGCATGGTGCACAACATGCTCTTTGATGCAAAACTTCCAGAACGGTTCTGGACAGAAATGGCAAGAACGGCATGTTATCTTGTCAACCTTACTCCTACGGCTGCTCTGGGCAGGCACAGAAAGAAAAAGGGCAAGCAACAGATGATGCCACGAGAAGTAAGGTTAGGGAAGAAGCCTGATGCATCACACCTGAAAGTCTTTGGCTGCACGGCATGGGTAGAGATCCAAGCGGGTGAGGGTGCTGACAAGCTGGATGCAAGAGCACAAAAGTACGCTATGGTGGGCTATGAGACGGCCCACAAGACCTACTACTTGTGGGACTTGGCAGGAAGAAGACTCATCACCAGCCGGGACGTATATTTTGACGAGAGGAAACCAGACAAGTAAGAGATGCTTGATCCCACGCAAGCTCCAAAACAGGGAGAGTGGTTGGTGCTGCTGGAGTCAGGAGATCAAGCTCTCGAAAACTGGCATGTGGTGCCAGTGCGACAAGCTGTGAAGAAGAGTGGTGTGGCTGGGAGAGCGGCTGCGAAGGCTGATGCAGCTGCGAGCTCTGACACAGATTCGGAGACATCCAAGGCCTCTGAGACCAGCTCGGAGGCCAATGGCTCTTCACAAGAGGAAAACTTAACTTCAAGGCAGCCAACAGCATAGGACCAACAGCAAGGGAAAGATCCACCAGCAATGCAGTGTCGCAGTACACGGCAGAGAAAACAAACTCCAAAGTACGATGCTGACACCGGAAGCTGGACTGGTCTGAGCTGGTCCTGTTTGGCTCAGGGAGAGCCTCTCACTGTGGTTGAGGCACTGGCAAGGCCCAATGTGGCCATGTGGAAGGAGGCGGTGGACAGCAAGCTCGCATCCATCGAAGAAAATGGCACATGGGTGCTGGTGGAAAGACCCGCTAACGCTCACGTGGTGGGCTCAAAGTGGGTGCTTAGGCTGAAGCGGAAGCAAGATGATAGCATCGACAAGTGTAAGGCAATGATTGTGGTGAAGGGATTTTCTTAGCGCGCAGGGTCTGAGTATGATGAGACCTTTGCACTGGTCGTCACATTTGCCTCCATCAGGTCCCTGCTAGCCGTCGCTGCCGCCAAACACCTTGAGATCCACCAAATGGATGTGAAGACAACTTTCCTTTACGGGAAGCTCGACAAGGAGGTACTAATAAAGGTACTGGAAGGTGTACAAGTACCTGAGGGTAAAGTGTGTAAGCTGGTGAAGGTGTTGTACGGCCTGAAACAGGCCCCCTGGATCTCGTACAAGGAAATGGATAGCTACATGGATGAGCTCTCCTTCGTGCACTGTACAAACGCCCCTAGTGTCTATGTGCGGGAGGATGAGTGTGGCTTGCTGCTTGTGGCATTGTATGTCGATGACTTGATCATGTGCTCTTCCATTGATGAGGCCCTTGCGGACCTCAAGAAGCAGCTAAGTAGCAAACTCAAGATGAAAGACATAGGTCCTCTCGAGTACTACCTCGGGATTGCTGTTCACCGCAACCGCAAAGCAGGCTCCATCAAGCTCAACCAGACCAAGGACATTATGGACGACTTGAAGCGCTACAACATGGAGGACTGCAAACACATCAGCACCCCCATGCCCTCCGACTGCAAGCTCTCCTCCTCCATGCCACCAAGCAACGAGGCAGACTGGCGGGAGATGCAAAATATTCCGTACCAGTCCGTGGTTGGTAGCCTCATGTATGTGATAATGGGGACGCAACCTGATATCGCTTATGCGGTGGGCCAGGTGAGCAGGTTTGTGGCCAACCCTGGGCCAGAACATTGGCAAGCCGTGAAGCGGATTTTTCGCTACCTCAAAAAGACTCGGCACGTTAGACTTTGGAGGTCTGGAAGGATCAGAATCTCTGCAACTGACGTGCTACAGTGACGCGGACTGGGGAGGGCGGATTGACGACAGGAAATCCACCTCATGCTTTGTCTGCCTTCTAAACGGTGGTGCGGTCTCGTGGGCTAGCAGGAAGCAGGGCTACATATTGCTTTCTACTGCTGAGGCGGAGTACATAGGACTCTCCAAATTGTGCAAGGAAACACAGTGGCTCTGCAGTTTGCTTGATGATATCAAGGCACCACAAGAGGAAGCAACGGTCATCCACATCGACAACCAAAGTTCCATCTCTATGGTAGAGGACGACATGATCTCCCAGCATACAAAGCACATCGACATTCGGTACCACTACTCGCGTGACCTTGTCGCAAAGGGTGTCGTGGACCTGGAGTACGTCGCAACCAAGAAAATGCTTGCGGACTTCTTGACAAAGCCGCTAGACAGCGACTTGCATGTTGTAGGTGCTTGAGGAATCGGTATGGTGGATGCAAGAGATGAGAACCAAATACCAAGACAGCTGACGTGCAAAAACACAACACAGAGCTACTGGTCCGTGCGGAAGATAATTACCACAGCAGATGGCCTGAGGTGCAAGGGAGAGGTTGTTGTTCTTTTATACCCCATGGCCACTACTATGGATTCACGGACAGGTTTGGCATGCACTGTTCCCTTGGAGTAAGTCCCCCAAGTATTGTTTGTGGTGCAAGTCCAAGCGAGAAAACAGAAGTGTAGCGCAACGGATAGCATATTGGACTTAGAAAAAACAAGTCCTGCGTTCGGGCCTTGATGTGCGCTGGAAGGTTTTTGACCTTCCTGCACGTGGGAAGTTTCTTAGCCATTTCTCCATGCATGAGGAGGCAGTGCCACTTGGCGGTCAGTGGATGCGCTAATTGGCAAGCTGGTGAGGTGGTATGGAGTAGCCACCCCAAAAGTGCCACTACACACACACCTCAGACGCCAGGCCTAGGACTATATGTACCAGGCTCATTCCTCATTCTAATTACACAATCTGGCCTTAGATTCTCCTCACAGAGTTGTCCAACTAAGGAACAACATAAGGAAGACATTGGTTGGTCTAAGCCCCAGGAGTTAGTCTTTGACTAGCACCTCGTGCGAAAGTGACCAAGTGTTAAGTGGACACAGTTGCTAGCAAGTGATTGCCTAGGAGCAGCTCAGTGTGGAACTGTGATCCTTTGTTTTTTTGGTTTTTAAGATGGTCCAGGCAGAAAATCCCTCCCAATGTGATCCTGAGGGTGATATCTTCTCCCAGCTGAAATGCTAGGAGCGAACGGCAGGTGCTATTGTGTTGGCCCTGTTTTCTAGTCCGTTTGCCCCAGGCCGGTTGACAGATCCGTGAGTCTCCAATGATATGGTCCAAAAAGTCGATAGGATTGCGACCAAAGATGCTCCTGAGTGTTTTCTGTTCAACTTTTCTTTTTGAAATATATCAATAACTTTTCAGAGAAGTCCACCACGCTCCTCCAGAGTGTTGCTGTATACCGGGATATCATCGAGATAGACAATGACAAAGCTGCCGGGATACATCCACACTGTTTTACTCATGACCATCATGAATGTTTTGGGAATGTTCTTTTGTTGAAAAAACATGAGCGCGAACTCAAAGTTCTCATCTCGGGTGTGGAATGTCATCTTCTTGATGTCCTTATGAGATACGTAACCCTGATGATAGCCGTTTAGCAGGTCAATTTCAGTGGAAACTCTCGTTACAAAGAATTGGTCAAAAATTTCCTCTGCTTGCAGAAGGGGATAGCAGTTCCTGATGGTCATGTCTTTCCACTCCCTGTAATCCACGCATATGAGCATCTTTCCAGTTTTTATTTTTCACCAAAGGTACAGGTGCAATGTACAGTGATTTGGATGGTTTGATGAACCCCTGACCAAGCATCTCGCCCAACTGCTTTTGCAGCTCAGTCAGCTCAGGATTGATCACACGATAGGTTCCTTTGACATTCGGTCTGCTGCCCAGCTTCAGGTTCATCAGATGGTTGATTTTGCATTGTGGAGGATGTTCTTGGGAGAGTTTGTTAGGGAGAACCCCTTCACAGTCGTTGACAAGTGATGCAAACTCCTACGGAATAGCTGCGGACTTTTGAGGTATCTAGGTTTAGGCCAATGAGGTTGTTGTTGTTTCATCTGCTGCTGCAATATCCTTGGCTACCTTGGTTTCCAGTTGACTTGCCACGCTTGTGGTGCACGTAGCAGGTACTGCTTGACCACGTCCACCAATATCAGTCCTGTATGTCAGCTTGCGACCAGTGCGACTTCTCCTGCTACTTCCTCCTCTCTTGCATTGCATAACCACTGCTACATTGTGAGTCGCTCGATTGGAAGCAAGTGTTGTTTTCCACCCTTAATGCTTATGTATACTACTATGACGCCTTTTTATTTTACTTGTACATTCTGGAAGTACAAGAAACATTACCCGAGGATGATTATGTTGTTGCTCATTGGCCACGTTTTCTAGACGGTTATGCTGTGCAGCTCTCTGATTTTCAGGCAGAATGTCTGGTTTGTGAAGTCCATGAATCTACAGTCGGTCATTAACGGTTTTCCCTTCAAACACCCCTGGTTGGGTCTGCACGTCCAGCTTCCAAAACATCTCACCACTTACAAATCTGGAGGAAGTTCCTCCAGCCATTATCATCGGGTCCAATCAGCGACTTTTGCCAGCCCTCGGTTGCACCCATAGCAATATCAACAGTTGGTCTTGTTGTTGCCTCTTGTCACAGTTTCCAATCTCGGGAATCCTTGTGTGCACCATTGTGGGCCGTTTGGATGAGCAATCAGTCGGCATAGAATATTCTAGCTGAACAGGAGGCTTGCAGTTCATGCCTACCATTTTCCATTTTCCAACTCCTCACTTTTTCTTAAAGACTCCCCCCTTTTTTTTGGCCTGTTTCTTCCGATTCCAACATTTGTGTGAGATGTACCCCGGCTCCACAAAAATCTAGCATAGTTGTTGATTGAGTTGATCCATGACGTCAATCTTCATCGAAGAAAAGGTTCCTGTCTACTATAGCATTTTTTTTTCCATGATGTATATTGTGGCCTTCGATTCCCGTATCTGAGCATTGTATCCAACACTCTTGGTGCAATAGGCTGCTATGATCATTTGTGGCAGTTCATCTTGGATGCTGAATACTGAAATGGCCCACCAAACACCATGCCTGAGGCAGTTTTTATAGTAGGAACAGAGTTCACAAGAGACATTGTTTTTTCAGGTGATAAATTCACCAAAATGAAATGTGTACCCTGTCATGTTGGACAACCGAAGCAAGCGTTGAAGCTCATACCGTGCATCAGAAACTTCATTCATCTTTTTGAAGAGGAAAATGATGACATGCATGAATTCAATCCAGTTCTCCGGTGGAGTCAAGAGTCGTGCCATGTTGGATTCATTTGCTCAGGAGGTAGAGTGGCTACGGCTGACGATGTGAGAGTAGTTGTGTGCGTCATTGATTTAGCTCTTTCGTTCCTCTGCTGTTGTTAGATGGTCTTTGTCAGACCACCAACTCACCACCGTGTCATGCAAAGCGAGGCAGCGAGGTAAATTTTGTTCTTGTCATTGTTTCTCCCAAAAACTGTGAAGTATAGCTCCAAACTCGTCAGCCGTATACGAAACGCCCGTCTTCCAGAATTTTCAGATTTTAACGGCTTTTCAAGTGCTAAACGGATTTGGGGTCCACTCAGAAGTTGGTTGTTCCTCACTTTGAGCAATGCTTCCTGTGCACACATATTTCAAAGCTCTTTCATAGACAGGGTGAGTTGTTGGAGAAGATGTTCATTGAGGCTCTTGAGTCACAAAAACTTCTGGTGAAAACATTTAATTTTGCGAGCTTGTTGCCCTGTGCCTCCCATCGTGCCAGGTCCTGTCCCAACAGGTAACACCAGAGGCTAAGATTGTGTTAAGCCTTAGAGGTCTGCCAACGGATTGGCCATCACAGTCACCAGAGTTGTGCCATTTGCTGCAAAGCCTGGCTCTGCTGCCTGGTTTTCCTGGAGAGCGTTGTGGAATATGTGCTGCTGATCCTCCATTGCCAAAGTACTTGTTGGTTATTGCTGATCGTTGCCAGGTGTGCTCTCTACTTTCAACATCGTTGTTACGAGGTCTGCAATCGTCTGAACAGCCGAGATGAGCTGAAGAATTGTGCAAGGTTGTTGCCTTGTGGTACATGCATTGGCTGCTCCTTGAGCACTGTTGCCCTTTGGTACCAAGTGTTATGCTGAGTGGAATGTGGATGATTCACAATGATGAGTTTCAGAGCAGAAGACGATTCAAGGAACTAAGAGAGCTGGATAACTTGTAATCATCAGTAATTGTATTTCCATGACAAGTGTCAAAAATGCCGAGTGTACATCAATGTTGACCTCGGTACCTCGGACAACGGTACAACTTTGTGGACAACGGTACAACGTTGTAGGTAGGGACAGGCACATCGATGTGGGGGGGGGGGGGGGGGGGGGGGGGGNGGGGGGGGTTGGGGACAGCAGATATCAGCCATAGTGCATATTTTGCACCAAGTACAAGAAATGGTTTTTTTAGCCATTTCTAACAACCATATGGAAAACTCATCAAAACAACTTTCTAGGCACTTTGTGTTAATCATCATGTTGCAGACCGGCTGCCTTGTATTAGCAATGCAATGCATTAATATGTTAGCATTTGCACCTTAGGTTACTGACTTTTGCATATCATCATGTGGCTTTGCACCCAAGCATTTGACATTGTACCTCAACTTTGAACATTCCACCAAAACATTGAACAATGCACCTAGCATGCAAAGTATGGAACAGAGCACACAGTTGCCAGAAAAAACTTCGTTGAGAACACACGTCAAACAGTTACAGGCATTAGGAAATGGACCATGACCTAATCATGGTCCAACTACTTTTTGCCACCGGCAGGACGCTTCTAGCTACTTCGAGCAGCTGCATTGCCAGTTCCTGCTGCTGTTGCTCAATGCTTCATCCCATTGCTAGATGCTGCTGCTGTTGTAGGTGAGGTGGGTCTGTCACTTGGGTTCTCATCATTCTCAGCTTGTGCACCACCCTCTCCCCCTGCCTCAGTCCCACCAGCTTGCTCAGTAGGCACTGATGCAGCTGTAGCTGAAACTTTCTCCCGCGTGCAAACACGGCGGGCATGTGGCAGGCCTAGGGCATCTCCCATGCTGCGGATGTGTGCCTCCACCTCCACCACCTCATCATCAAATGTGGACTCCTCCTCCTCCTCCTCCTCCTCCTCCTCCT
>SZWC01016531.1:15948-28878 GCA_023375785.1 Penium margaritaceum | reverse complement strand
GGGGGGTCAAACATCATCCTCGGACAGGCTGTCTGGATATTTTGGTGTGTGGCAATTGCAGCCTTGTTCACAATGTATGAGGTGGCAGCACCATGATCCAATGCCATAGTAGCAGGGTCCACCTTGGACCCTACTGGCAGTTAACATGCATGGATGGAGATATGGCATAGGTGAGGTGGCTCACATCCACACGTGTAGTCCGGGTAGATGCATGCACACGAAAAAACAAAAATGAGGTGCCGAGGGTCGAAATGTCAGTCTCGAGAAAACAGCGAGTCCAGGCCTTTTGGATGTCCCCCAGACCCAGACTGGGTTCTGGGTGGTCTCCGGTTGCCCCATGCCCCCACATCCACATCGATGTTACATCGATGTGGACCGCGGTGCAGTTGCCGTTGTAGGGGCCCAACAACGGACAACAAAGTCAACATTGGTGTACATATGCAATAGCAGTAACAAGAATGAGGCATACTTGGGATCTTGGGAACTCGAGTTTAGCAACACGTTTAACACTGCATTATGAGAGAGTGATTTGAGAAACTATGCTGAGAAGTTGGGGGTTTTCAAGAATGTCGGGGGACATTTTTAGAAAATTCTAGCCATACAGAGAAGTCAACCAAATAACATCTGAGCATCGACACAGTTCATGAGAGATCTGACAACACTTCTGGAAATCGGTTGAACCTATCAGAACCTTCTAGGAACAGATCACTGGAGGTCGGAGTAGGTGGCCAATATTCCCTTGGCAGATCGACGTAAAATTCAGGAGGTCGATGGTGAGCCATGAATGAATTAGCAAAAATGCCCACGTGGGAGTTAAGGAAATCGTGTATGACATGGACGTAACACAATGGAGGAGCTCATGAGTTCTATCCCGAAGAGATAATACTCCATAAATCATAGGGATACTCACTGGAAAAGAAGAAAACATTAAATCTATAGAGGGTACATAGTTCAATTGAGCCTAGCTATGAAGTCAAATTGATGTTTCTCCAAGTTGCACACTGTGTGAGCAATGGAGTGTTGTTGTAAGAACCATGAGTAGGTGATGACATCCTACTTCTCCATGTACATCAACTTGAGAATGTCACAAGACTGTGACCGTGTTGTTGTCGCATTAAATCAAATTGGTTCATTTTCCTTAGTGCGGCAATTTTGCCACCGGGACGAAATGAGGTTGATACATGGAAACATCCGATGCTCACGATGAATGTAGTGATGTAGAAGTTTTAAAATTATGCTACGCCTACTGTGGTGATGGAATTAACAGGTAGTGTCAATGATGGCGGTGTCAATGTGCCGGATAGCAATGGTCTAGAAAACGGGTCCTGACATGGGAGGCCGCCAACCGCTCTTGGTATTGCAACCAAGATAACATATCACCCTCAAACGAGGGATCCACACTTTAGGTTCATTTCATTTGCAAACTTACGATGTTCACATGTTGGTCTTTAGTGTCTACCTTTGGTTGGACACTCTGTGAGGAGTCTCAAATGCAAGAACTGTCAATGGATGCATGCAGGGTACAGACTTAAACACTTGTAGAGCTTTTCTGAATCTTCTGCTTGTAGTGGCTCCACTGGAGCCTACCTCAACCTACAGTCTCACTTGGGGTGTCCTTAGACCGCCAAGTATCATCCTTAAGGTAGGCTCTAGTAAGCTTCCTAGAAGCTTCCTATCCCAGTTTGGGCCACAAAGAAAATTTGGCCATCACGGGGTGAGAACGTGCAACCTGATGTTTGAAACTCCGATGCCTATTCAACTAGGCCACACAAGGTATGATTCCTATGATGATCCGCAGGGGACATACCCATTATGGGCTGTGCATTCCTGGCCCATCTTAGAACAGACCAAGGGGACATACTCCATAGAGCAGTGCATGCCTTGTCTATATGCGCAGCCAGCTAGGCAGTGGACAAGGTGCATACCATTTCAACAAATCTCTCCCTTGTACCTTTGTCCACCTGTCAGTCACTGGGCTCCATCAATGCCTTGGGGCTCACCCTTCCTGTGTCGCACTCCTCATGCCGAATCCACGAATGCCTGCATAGTGCAAGTCGCTCTCCAACGGCTTGGTCATGCAATCGGCAAGCATGCTCTTGGTTCCGTAGTGCTGCAAGTCCACCACATTCTTCATGACCAGGTCATGTGAGTAGTGGAAACATATGTCGATGTGCTTTGCTCGCCGGGAGATGATATCGTCTTTAGCCATTGAGATGGTGCTCAGGTTTTCCACATTTACGATCGTGGCGTCCTTCTCTGGCATAGTCATTTCGCCAAGCAGGCTCCGTAGCCACTGAGTCTCCTGGCACAACTCTGACAAAGCAACGTACTCTGCCTCAGCCGTGGACACAGAAACACAATCTTGCTTCCTGCTGGCCCATGAGATGGCAGCGCCATTCAAGATGCACACGTATCCATAGATGGATTTTCGGTCGTCAAGATTTTCTCCCTAGTTAGCGTTAGTGTAGAACTTAAGGCGAAGGGGGTATGTACCTTCTTGGCCTCCAAGGACGAGGCCCATGTGACGTGTCTTTTGCAGGTAGCGCAAGATGCGCTTTACTGCCTGCCAATGTTGTTGCCCTGGGTTGGCCACAAATGTGCTCACTTGTCCCACAGTATAGTAGATGCCCGGACGAGTCCCTACCATGGCGTACATTATGCTACCCACGGTGGACTGGTAGGGGATGTCTTACATCTCCCTTTTTTCTGCTTTGTTGCTGGGTGACATGGAGGCCTTTACCTTCGTATTGGTCGTCATTAGGGTACCAAAGGGTTTGCAGTCTTCCATGTGATAGCGCTTCAGTACCTCACCAATGTATTTGGTTTGGTTGAGTTTGATGGTGCCAACTACTCTGTTGCGCTGAATGGCAATCCCGAGGTAGTGCTCGAGAGAACCCATGTCCTTCATCTTGAACCTTTTGCTGAGGTCAGACTTCAGCTCATCTTACAGCTCGACCAAAGACGAGGAGATGATCAGATCATCCACAAACAGCGCATGAGCATCAGCCCTCTTCCATCATTGCACATGTACATGCTCGGGTCATTTTTTGGCAATGTGCGAAGGAGAGACCATTGCATGAAACCTTCCATCTCTTTGTACCACATCCTTGGGGCCTTTTTCAGCCCGTAAAGCGCTTTCACCAAGTTGGACACCTTGCCCTTGGGAGCTTTGACTCCTTTGGGAACCTCCATCAACACTTCCCTGTCAAGCTTCCCATAAAGAAAAGCTATCCTGACGTCCATCTGGTGTATCTCCAGGTTTTTTGCGGCTGCAATGCCAAGGAGAGAGCAGATGGAGGCAAAACCTTGCCTTGAACTTGTTGATGATGCCGTCTTGCTTCTTCTTCATTCGGAGCACCCACGTGGATCCCACCACGTGGGCCTTGTCGGGTCCATCCACGAGCACCCACGTGCCGTTCTCGGTAATGGATGCGAGCTCGCTGTCCACTGCCTCCTTCCACTTGGCTACATCTGGGCCATTCATCGCCTCTGCCACTGTGGATGGTTCTCCCTGAGCCATGCACGACCAGCTAAGGCCAGTCCAAGCATCCTCATACCGCAAAGGTGCTTTCGTTGGTTGCAAACTGCACCGTGGTGCTGGTGCAGCTTCTTCCTTTGGTGCTGGTGCTTCCACGGGTGGTGATTTGTTGCCATCGTCGTCGTCGTCGTCGTCATAAGAGTCGTCAGACTCCAAGTCAGACTTGGAAGCCCCTGACGCCTCGGTATCCGCATCCATGTCAGATGCTGCTTCAACCTCCGCAGCTACTGTCCCATTCCCACCACCTGCTGGCAAAGCGAGCCAGTTTTTGGGTGCTTGGTCTCCGGACTCAAGCAGCACTATCCACTCTCTCGCTTTGGGAGAGAGGATTGGGTCTAGGAGCTCTCCCTTTACAAGAGTGCCTTTGTCAAACACAACGTCGATGCTCCTCACAAGCTTACCTGCTGCCTGGTCCCAAAGCCGATAGGCTTTGTGTGACGTGTCGTACCCAACCATGACGCACTTCTTGGAACGTGCGTCGAGCTTGCCTCCACCTTCTTCCGACTGGATCTTCGCCCATGCACTTGACCCAAGCACCTTCAGATGAGATGCGTTGGGTTTCTTTCCCGACCATGCTTCTCGTGGGGTCTTTTGCTGCTTGTCCTGCTCCTTTGCACGCTTCCGCAAGGGGGTTGGTGGTGTGAGGTTCAAGAGGTAGCAAGCTGTTGTTGTTGCGTCTCCCCAAAAGCCAGATGGGAGCTTGGCGTCGAAGTGCATGCTTCGCACCATGCCAAGTAGGATCTGGATCATCCTCTCGTTAACATCGTTGCTTTGGGGGTTGTAAGGGGTGGTTTGCTCGTGGTGGATGCCATGATGCTTGAGCCATGGCTTGCATGCCTCGTGCTCACCCCCGTTGTCACTTCGGAGCGTCTACACTTTCTTGAACGTTTGTCCCTCTACCATGGGGACGAACTCGAGGAGCTTCTCCTTGACCTCTCCCTTTGTTTTGAGGAAGTAGATCGACAACTTGCAGCTGTGGTCGTCAATGAAGGTCAGGAAGTACGTGCTTCCTTTGTTAGAAGGTATGCGGAAGGGTCAACACATGTCACTGTTTATCAGTTCCAAGACATGCTTTGCTCATTGACCTCCTCTCCCAAAGGGCTTCTTCTTTGCCTTTGCTTGGAGGCATGGTTCACACAATGTACACCCTTCGCCATGCTTCATGGTGCACCCTTCCATTCCGTGGACTACCTTTTGCTCTTGCATTTTCTGCAGCGTGCTGTTTGCCACGTGGCCAAATCGCCGGTGCCACAGCTCAGCATTAGTGTCCTTGCGGCCACAACGGTCGCCGGCGCTGCATCCTTTGGCTCCGGGGCCATTGTCTTGGTGACACATGCGAGTCCCTCATCCAACGCCTTGGTGACTTTGGTTTGAAGCAAATAGAGGCTGTCGACTCTTGGAACTTTAAGCATGAGGTCGTCTTTCGTGTACATAATCTGGATGTCCTCGTTTTTAAGGTACACGGCTTCCTTGTTGGTGAGCACCACGGTGATGTTGTTATCGGCGATTTGTGAAACTGACAGTTAGTTGGCTTGCAAAGGAGGGCATGTGCGCCACTTTTTGAAGGTTGACCGCCTTCTCCGCACCGTTCATGTTGAACGTGATCACCTTGTCCCCTTCACCCATGGCTTGGACAACGCCGCCGTTTGCACACTTGTTGCGCATGTCACTTTCAGCCATGGAGACAAATCCACCCTTCTCTTTTCATGAGTGGTGGTTGGTGCCCGAGTCAAGGGCAAACGCCCCAGGCCTCAGGAGCGTTGCCCCCTTCATGGGCAACCCTCTAGCCATTATGTTCATGAGCTCCTTCTTCTCCCTCCCACCTTTGTCCCTGCCTTCTTTCTTGGGACTACGGCAGACCCTAGCCTAGTGCCCAGCCTTGCCATAGTTGTGACAATTGCCGGGCTTCTTGGAACTCTTCCCGCCACCATTGCCTTTCCCTCCACCGCCACCGCTTCCATTGTTTCCTTGACTAGAGCGAGAGCTTGCAATAGGCTGAGATGTTTGCCTCAATGCCACTACGTCCCATGGACTCGTTGCGGACGTGTTTGGCGACAGCCTCATACGTCAGTTCTGCCTCCTTCCAAGTGTCGAATACGGTGATTAAGGACCCCCAGCTTTCCGGCAGCGCCATTAGAAGGATCATGGCACGCATGTTGGAGTCAAGATTCCATTCCATTTGCTGGACCTCTTGTAGCACGTTGTCAAATAACTGCAAAAATGCGGGTATCGATTCTCCTTCGCTCACCCTCATTGACATCAACCTTTAGAAGATGAAAATTCGGGTTTCTAGGGTGTTCGATTGATGCACGCGTGAGAGCTTTGCGTAGGCCTTGGCAGCCAATGTGCATCATGTGATGTGGGAGTGTTGAGTCTCATTGATGGACGTCACAAGTATGGCAAGAGCCATGTTGTTCTTCATCGTCCATGCTCCAAGGTCAGTCGCATGCGTGGTCACTATCACATCGGCGGGTGCTGCCTCAGTCCCTTTTAGGATGTTGAGGTAGCCACGCACATTTGTGACAAACTCAAACTGCCATTTCCACAAGGGAAAACCTGTCCCCGGGAATTTGGACATACCCGCCTCAAGGCGGGCTTGAGTCGGATCCACCATTTCCTACGGCTGCTCGTCTTCTCTGCTTCACTACTACTTGGCTTCGTTGAGGCCAATGAGGCTTATGAGGCTGCTCACTACGACCGTTGTCAAAGGTGCAGTTGGTTCCGTTGCATACCCCTCCTACCGATGATTGCCTAAGGCGATGGTGCCGTCGTAAGAGAAAGGACTTGGGGTTGTTCCACCTTCTAAAATAGGGCAGAGCTTAATCCCCTTGGCGCTTGAGGGTCTTGTCCAACATGGACAGAGCTGTTCCTTGTCCCCTAGTCCGCCACGTGCGCGCACCCTACCTGAAGAAGCCGATGGAGTCGATGGAGCAGATGGAGCCATCCGATCTTCGTGTTCCTGTTGTACCTGTGTGTCCAGCACAACCACGCTCTAGTCGGTCTTGGAAGCGTGCCTTAGAACCAGAAGCGTGGGCCCATAACCCTTTATCAATGCGCCAGATAACAACGTTCTAGAAAATGGGTCCCAACATGGGAGGCTGCCAACCGCTCTTGGTATTGCAACCAAGATAACATATCATCCTCAAACGAGGGATCCACACTTTAGGTTCATTTAGTTTGCAACCTCACAAAGTCCGCATGCTGGTCTTTAGTGTCTACCTTTGGTTGGACACTCTGTGAGGAGTCTCAAAGGCAAGAACTGTAAATGGATGCATGCAGGGTACAGGTTTTTATACTTCCAAAGCTTTGCTAAAGCCTCTGATTGTAGTGGCTCCACTGGAGCCTACCTCAACCTACAGTCCTACTTGGCGCATCCTTAGACCGCCAAGTGTCATCCTCAAGGCAGGCTCTAGTAAGCTTCCTAGAAGCTTCCTATCCCAGTTTGGGCCACAAAGAAGATTGCAACCGTCGAGGGGTTTAAACTTGCAATCTGTCATTTGAAACTCCGGTGCCTATTCAACTAGGCCACTAAGGTATGATTATTATGATGATCCGCAGGCGACATACCCATTATGGGCTGTGCATTCTTGGCCCATCTAAGAACAGACCAAGGGGACATAGAGCAGTGCATGCCTTGTCTGTATGTGCATCTAGCCAGCTAGGCAGTGGACAAGGTGCATACCATTCCAGCAGGCGGTACCCTCACTACTAGCACCCAACTTGGCTTTGGCCAGGTGATAATTCTGGCCCGCCATGGCATTTAGACCTGCTGATATAGCGGTCAAACTCAAACAGGTTCCCTTGCTTCTCTCTATGGTGAGCTTTAGAGTCTGAGGCAGATGCTACACAAATTCAATGATTTTGTTGTCAATTATGGTGCTCTCCCAGTGTCTCAACTTTCAATCACCTGTTCTACCCTTAATTTTCCTCTGTTGAGGACTCTCGTCAGCTTCCATCCAACCTCCCATCCAAAGGCATAAGCATCCTCTCCATTCTGCAAACATTTGCTGGAGTACAGACTTCAGCAGACAAATTTTACATGCAAGTTTCTCCGGTCGGACGCATACTCCACGGCAACGTCAATGCGCCACACAACCGGCCCGCTATGTCTTTGTCACATAAACAACCTCATGGAATTCTGTGATCACAGAGGTGGATGGGACCACCATGGAGACATGCACGACTGTATTTGCAGCCCTACTGACTCCAACAGAGCCTGTAGGAGGGTGAGCACTAATAGCTGCAGCAACAGAGTCCAAAATTACAGAGGAAATTGTAGGGACGTTATCAGTGGATTTGATTATAACGAATGCTTCATTGATAGCTCCACAAGTTATAAACACACCATCAGCTCGAGATTTATCCATTCTTTTGGTTAAAATAGCAGGTGGGGTGATGACACAAGAGCTAATTGGATTGAAATCAGCAGACTTCAGGTGCCACTGGCTGTTGGAATGGATCTGCCCACAATGGAAGGCACTGAGGCAGCAGACCAATGTGCATTGTGTCCATCATCTGGGGATTGCACTACGATGCCAGAGTACAGGCCGCCACACATCTGTTGAATGGTACTCATAGTGGACTGAGGTCTTCAGGTACCACTCGCAGTGTCAAGCATGTATCAGTCAATAAGGAGATAGGGTCCTCAGTGCATACACCAGTGCTACAAGAGTTCGCAGATGCTTGTGATTCCACCAAGGCAGCTGAGGCGGGTGATGCAGCCATTCCATCAAGGACATTATTCATGGCGTCTAATCATAGTTTCTTGGTACCACCATCCGCTTCTGAGGGGGAGGTTATTACTCATGGACATTACACCAGCGCCTAGGTGGCCTTGAGCAGTTGTGTACTCGCCACACATGATGATGCATCAGAATAGGTGTTGACAAGCTGTTCAAACCTTTCCATGGAGGTGTGTTCTCTGCAGCATGTGGATAGTCTTGAAGGAGATGATACGGAAGAGATCCATGTAAGTGAGAACCTCAAAGAAGATGGCATCTCTAGACTCGATGAAATGATGGAAAGAAAGATCCAAAAAGCGCCAGGCCGTCAATCACAGAACAATATCGAGGACACATATGCAGCCCTGGGGGAAACCTTGGAGCCCTGTTTGTCCTCATTTTACAGACACAAGTATGGGAACACCATAAACGTACAAGCTGGAGGTAAAAATGGTGGCCAAAACAGAGCTCACACAGTATGACATTGTCCGGTAGAGGACAGTGAACGATGCTGTTCTAGACGCATGTCATGTGGAGAAAAGATCTAAGCCCAAAGACTCTAGAAGACCGTGCTCAGCTTGCATGGCACAAACCACATCCTCCATCGTGTAGTTTTAGTACTTGGATACACCATCCTTCTTGGGTGTGGTGGGAGCGGTGAGATTGTAAGATACACCATGATCTGCAAAGAATCCCACTATCTTTTCTAGGATCCATCCACCACGGCCAGACCAGAACGTGTGAAGGGTATGATGTAATTGGCGCCCGGCTATGACCAGCCACAGACAAACTGCCAGGGCATCTTTGCACTTGTGGCGGACACTGTAGACCCACCACATTTGGGTGAAGTCGTCAGTGAGGATCAAGACATACCCTCCTTGGTCGGACAAGGACCACACCGGAAGGGGACCAAGTAGGTCTGAGTGGACCAGTTTCAGCGGGCACTAAACCCCAAAGACAGACTCGTGATAGGTACAGGGATGCAACTTACCCCACACAAAATGAAGAAAATTGGTCTTGGAAGAATTCTTGATAGAACTCGCATTAAGACCAAGGGTGGAGTATTATTTTGTGAACTTGGACGCAGTGTCCATGCTCACGTAGAACAGACAGTGGTGCAGCAGTTTCTGGTGATCCGATGCAAGCATACCATAGACAAAATTGCGCACGGCAGAAGAGGACTAAGCAACGGGGACAGAGGGAGTGCAAAGAGGAACATGGTACAAGGCACCCACGAGAGAGGCAGAAAGTACAACAGCACTGGTGTCAAAAGTATAAACAGGCTCATTGTCACAGGAGTGCTCAATGGCAAGACCCATCCTGGTGCATACACAAACCGAGAGCAAGCTGAGCTCAAGAGCAGGAGAAAAAGGCAGGTTTGACATGAACAGAGGGCAAGAGGACCACCAGAGCATACAGCCCGAAAATCCTACAGATGCAGGGACTGACCAGATCCTGTGCATACAGACAGAGCAGATGTAACAGGAAAAAGGAAGACACATTCAGCTCGAGGACAAGTCATGTGATGACTAGCACTGGATTCAATGATCCAGATAGTACTTGTCTCATAATGTGCCGTCGTCTTCAAGCAATGCGTAACAAAGTACT
This sequence comes from Penium margaritaceum, assembly GCA_023375785.1. NCBI lineage: Eukaryota > Viridiplantae > Streptophyta > Zygnematophyceae > Desmidiales > Peniaceae > Penium > Penium margaritaceum. The sequence continues at coordinate 19,011 of SZWC01016531.1, read as the reverse complement.
TAGCCTCTGCTAGATGCTCAGAAGAGAGCTCCAAACAACAATGCACATTACGAGCATCGGACTCGGCAAGCTAATCAGTGATATCAGTTCTTGGCTCCCTTCTCTCATGTACAGACTGGGCTCCCCCACAGGCATCTCCACAGGAAACAAATACGACAAGAAAAATAGACTGTGTTCCTCTGGGTTTGAAAACACACTCACGCCTCCCAGAGTATGGCGCCAGTAGCTGATGGAGCTCCATGATGGTGCGATCCCGAGGTTTCTGTTGGCTAACGCTATCCAGGGAAGCTGGTGTGTCTATTTCTGTGGTGGCCATGGCGTGAAACTCCTGTGTAAATCTGGAAGTCATCCGTTGTGCATACGTTGCCTGGATTCCACATGTCATCCTGCTCCAGTTAAGAGACTGTTGGAACTGTGGCAATGGATACCCTTGCAGTTATAGAAGTGGACATAACATCCACTGCCACTGCTTGCAGTCACTCTCTCCATCTGCCCTTGTCACTCCCCATTTTCTCCTTCTTCTCTTGGATTGCTCCTGCAAAACTCAAAGCTTTCTCAGTCAGAGGAGGAGGGGAGGAGGAGGGAGATGTAGAGGCAGAGCTAGAGGTGAGCGTGGTTGGAGGTGTTGCATCCATTTTGGTGACAAGCTGGCTCAATGGATGTGTCCTGGCTGCCTCCTTGGCAGCTGTCTTCTCAAGAAAGAAGCAATGGGCCAACGGAAGGAGCTGGAGGTACTCAGACAACTCTGCAAGAGCAACACAGTTGAAGCCTATGAACATGTCGCAGTGGTCAAGATGTGCCCCCAGGACAATGGTGTTGAGGGACTAGATATGAGAGCCATTACCAGTCCTGAGGCGGGTGTAGATGCGCATGGTGCAATGCCAATAGTCAGATGTCAGCTCCAAAAATCCTTGACAGATAGAGTGAAACTTGGCTGGCTTGCATGCCCTCGTCACATGCATCTCTGTAGCAAACAGTATCAACGCCAGCTCCCACCCACGATGGTTGTCCGTCCTTGTCCAGGACCCTACTGCACCCAAGAGGGGCCATAAATGAACGACCTTCTCCTGAGTTTTGGCGTAATGGAGGAATCGTGCTGGTCTTGCTGCTGATGGGCCTGGCAAGGGTGGGATGTTTGGTACTGGCTTTTGTATTAAGGCCAAACCCCCTCTGTGTCGTCCCACACCTGTTTCAACACCTCCGAGCAACTGAAACCCATCTCGCTCACGTAGAGGGGAGGGAGAGTCTCAAATTCCTTTGGTTGCCGCTCTATGGGGAGGGTGATCTTGGGCTTTAGGGAAGGTGGGTATGGTATGGGGAGGCCACGGTTGAGAGGGACAGTGCCGAAGGAGAAGCCTGTCGTCTGTTTTGAGGAATGCCTGTGCACCGGTACTCCAGGCGGCAAGCCTGGCCGTAGCAGGCAGCAATGCTCATCAAGAACATGAACCTCCTGTGCCTGTGTGTCTCCAGCTGTATTCTCCTTCTCCTCCTGCTTGAAGGGATGCTGCTGTCTCACTGAGATGTGAGAGGTGGACTTCCAGCCCGCAGGTGTGCCTCCATTGACTCCCCGTGTTGACTGCTGTGAAACCCCTGTGCGCATCAACAGCAGCTACTAGATCTCCTAAAATGTGTAACCGGCAGCTACTTCTGTCATACATATCTTCCTCCTGCCGTTGGAGGTTGATGATTGCCTACAACCGTGGACTTTTCATCCCTGAAGAGGAATGTTTGTCTGGGTCTGCCGACCTCTTACCCTTGTCAACGCAGGGCACGATGGACTCCTCTTTGTATGGGATGGCCAGTAAAAGTCATAGAAATTCCAGTCCATCAGCGTTTCTCAAGGATTTCAAATGCAAAAAGATATTGATGTCTCGTCCAAAACCTTGGCTAAAGCACTGATGACGTGAGGAGTCACTCTGCTGACATCAGCAAGTGGATGCTGTCACGATTGCTTGTCTGCTGTAGCAAGCCAATGTGGCGTGGTGGGTCCTCCGAGGAATGTGGTTGCAGCTATGACTCTCACTGTTTTGGCCACTGGTGGTGCATCTCTGTCGTGCAACTCAGCGAGGCATGCCTTGCTGCTTTGGTATCATGAGAATCTTCCTGGAAGCTTTCAAGCTTTGCTGTTGGTAAGGTGGCAATACTGTCTGGTATGCAGAGGCACTAGCACACGAGGCAAGTGCAAAAACAACAAGGGTTTTTCTAGGAGGGACGGGCATAATCTTATTAGCTTCACACTACAAAAGATGCAGAAAATGATGGCAACTGAAAAGCTCACAACATAAGAAAGTACTGAGGCTCACAGTGATTGACACACCGACAAGCAGCTTGCCTTAACACCGGCCCAGAATCTACAATTTTGGCTATAACTCAGTGCAAAGGCATCCAAACACAGCACTGTTTGAGCCTTCAGATGCAGAATTTTAAGTCAGCAAGGAGAAAAACACATATTTCCTAGCCCAGCATCAATCGTGGAGACAAAATACAAAAGCATGACAATCAGGCCCACGACCAGTCCACCAGAAAATTCTAGAGTCTGTAGAAAAACACCAGAGTGCCTCAGCATATCTCCAAAACGTTGTCCCAGCTGACATGCAACTGCGGGTGGAAGGAACAGTGAACAAGGGTACCCAGGTATCAGCTGGGCCTGCATCAAGGATGTAGATGAGCAGGGACAAGACAAAGTGGTCACAATCACCTCCACACATGGACAAGGACAAATCACATCACAACACCATCATCCTGTTCTGTGCGCTGTAGCAACCAGAGTTCACTTCCCATTGCGGAGAAATCTGGTGTATTGAATGCATGCACAAAGCGCATACCTCTTGGGCATCACATTGGGTGTGACCTTGTAGACCGACAGGTGATCTCCGTCATCTGGATGAGGACGACACACATGGTGGCCATGTGTGTCGACATGCTTTGCCCTTTCCTTGAGGATGTTTGGGGATTCGGTGTGTCTGTGGGTGTGTGTGTGTGTGTGTGTGTGTGTGTGTGTACTGATAATCATCTCTTTTCTCACTCATGTTGGTTACGCACGTGTATAGACATGCATACCTT
>SZWC01016531.1:0-15918 GCA_023375785.1 Penium margaritaceum | reverse complement strand
TGTTTGGGGATTCGGTGTGTCTGTGGGTGTGTGTGTGTGTGTGTGTGTGTGTGTGTGTATGTGTGTGTGTGTGTGTGTGTGTGTGTGTGTGTGTGCACTGATAATCATCTCTTTTCTCACTCATGTTGGTTTGGCAGGTGTATAGACATGCATACCTTTGGGTCATGGGGGATTGTTCTTCTGTGAGCCATACCAGTCTGTGTGTACAGCTGATTCTCAACACTCGGTCGTGTCCATGCTTGTGCACATGCCTGACATGGACCCAGGTGGCACTGAGTGCATTGAACACATCCTTCACCCATCAAGGGATGCTAGGCAGCTATGGCAGCATGACAGAGCTTTATGGGGCCCTTTCCTACGTTTCTGTAGCATCTGGGATTTCCTCGGTGGGCATGCTCTGTGATGGAAACTGGGGCATCCCTCAGGGAGGTGATCACTCTCACCAAGAGCCGCCTAGGCAGGACCAACTGTTTGTGAGAGTGAGTTTCAGGTTGCACAGATAGAAATTACGGAAGAAAATGTAGGTTTTCAGAGAACGCAAATGTCTGAATCAACCTTTGAGTGAGAAATTAAATCATCAAAGCTTTCTAACAATCCCTTACATGCCTCATTTGGCTAAGGGAGCACTGAGATACACTCTGTAAAAGTTCACCCTCTAGCATACTCTCCTAGCCTAGCGGGATGAGCGGCAGTCACCTTGTCACACATGAGAATTATGTCTCACACGACCTGCACAGCCAACAGTTGTGGTCTGCTCCTTCCTTGAAGTCTCCTGGGGATCCTCCAGCCGGCTTTTCTCCTTGAAGGCCGCTCTCAGCCGTCCTGGCCAATAATCCTGCCGTCTTTTGAGCTCAAAGTGCTCAGGTCGTCACTTGAACCCGACCCATGATCTCCAAACTTTGAAGTTCCTTCCAAATCTCACTCAAACGGAATCCGAATTGAGATCCGTAAAGTGTGTTGGAACCTGTAAGATATTCTCTATACAGCTTTTATGCCAGATGATTTTAATCGAGAAACCTATTTTTGTCACTTTTTGGCACCCTCATATCCATCACTTTGGGCCTAATTTGCACGTTTTTGCATTTTCTGCCCTCTGACTTATGCCAGACTAGGATGTGTGTGCACCCGTTACATCTGGATTATGCATCCGTAGGTTCAGACGGTACCTTCCTTGGAAGTGTTCGTACTGATAAACAGTGAAGTTAAACCCATTTAGGTCAAACTGACCTATCACAGTGCACAGCCTCATTAGAACCTACAACAACTAATGTTGTGTGCCTGTCGATTTCCTTTTCTCTCTCCAAACTGGTTTCTTTGGAGACAATACTCTTCTAACTAACCAGGCCCTTGCTGATCTCGCCTCTGCTATGCTTGACAGCGTGAGTGCTGACTAGGACGGTGTTGCCACATCGGTAGAAGCTTTGCTAGGAAGCTTCCATGCACTTTCTCACATCCCACGGCTGTGAGCGAGCCCGCTAATCACTCAGTCATGGAGCAGCAAATTCCTGCGTCCTCAAGAGAATGATAGAATCCCCATTAAAAGCATATGTCAGAGCAATTGGAGCAGCTGAGTAAGTGATAATAGAAGCAGGTAGAAGCATCGGAAGATGTAGAAGTGCAGACAGATGACTAAGGGCAAAGAACTATGAACAAACATGGAGAGTTAGACGGACGTGCAGGAGACTTACCACACATCTTGAGGTAGATTTACATGCTCAAGCGTAGAAAGGGGCATAGAGCGAATGTGATGGCGGAGAAGCAGTGTTTATGTTTCTGAGCTGAGCTGAGTAGAGGAGGGATAGTGACGGAGTGAAGAGGTGCAGGAGTAAGAGCCAACATTGGATGGTGAAGGATGAATGAGCGAGAAGCGAGCAGGGCGGAGACACGTCGGCAAGGTCGCGGAACCAAAGGAAAACAGGATGACAAGACTGTTTTGGGTTGAACTGGGAGGGAATGTGACATCCTCCATATGTACGGAAGAACAAGAAAAAAGACAAGCAACTGATTCTTGTGCGCTAGCTGGAAGCGCTTGCAGTTTTTCTCTTATCAGGAAATTACTCGGTAATGTGTCTGTTTGTTGGGTTGATGACCAGCAACAGCTTTGGATTTCACTGAGGTGGTTCACACCAAGGCTGAATTGTTATTGAGAGAGCTTCAGAACATCCGAGAGATGGAGGTGGTGTCCTGGTCTTCTCATGGTCATCTACTTTCTTCTGACAACCCCCGTGAAGATGACCACTGTTCTTCCCTTGAGGGTTGATTCCAGGGAATGAGTTGTTTGGTGGGGTTGGTGGGAGAGGTAGGGATGCCAGGACAGGTGGGGGTGGAGGTGGGGGGACTTGTTCGAATGTAAGTTGGCTAGGCTTGTTGTTATGGAGGTGGTGGAGGTACCTTGGGGGTCTTTGATCACGATGGTGTTTGATGGTGTTGAGCACATCGTAGAGAGTTTATTTTGAGGGATCATAGGCTTGGAGGATGTCATGAAATGCAGCGTCAGTTGTGAGGTAAAAGAGGCCACGGACCAGTTCTTTGACGTTGAACCAGACAGGCCAACAAGCTTGTGGAGTCATTGAGGTCTTCTCGGTTCAGGCCGACAAAGGGACGGAAGTGGAGAACGTCTTTAGAGGTGATGTGAATGGAGCAGATGTTGCTGAGGAGACGTTGAAACTGGGATTTTGGGACTCCATAATTGTGTTGGCCTTGTTCGTTGAAGTGGAAAATGGGTCTAGCTGTAGCCAGGTAGGGGATAGAGCATGAGACAATGTTGTGGAACCAGCGTTGAAGGTGTGTCATTGCATAATGAAGAGAGAAGGGATTGTTGTGAGATTTAAAATGGTGGAGTTGCTGATGTTATTGCCATTGCTTCTGTTGGTGATCCTTGATGCAGTTTGATGGAGAATGTTGTGATTGTACATCACTGCAAGGGTTGCAGGTGACGGGGTGGAACCTTTTGTTAAAGCAGAAAGGCTGATGACTGCAATTTATGCAACAAGGATGATACTGTAGGTGGATGCAGGGTCAATCTGCGTGTGCAATGCCATAGAGATGATGGCGTGGGCGAAGGTTCCCACAAGATGGTGGTGACCCGGGGGGATCCAAGTGCCAAGCAGAGAAGCGGACAATGACAGCAAATGAGCTGATGATGATACTAGGTGCAAGGAAAAACCACGTGTGCAAGAAAAGAGAGAGGTACAGGTGTGGTAAGGGGATGGAAAAAGCCACCGTGCCACGAGAAAATCTGCTGCCAGCGTGGGTGCAAGATGCTGCGAGACTGGCAGCTAGCTTGTGTCGATCCTTGTGCTGGCCACAAATCCTGATGATGCTGATTAAAGCAAAGGAGGAAGGTTGATGATGAGTTCTGGTCACAGGGGCGAGCCGCGTGTGCTGAGGAAAGAATGGCGTGAGTGCAGGTCAACATGAGATTGGTGATTCGGCCAAGCGGATCTTTGTGCTGTGTGAAAGATGACTGCAGATAATGGTAGAAGGCTAATCGAAGAATGGGACGCAGGGGAAAAACCACATGCGCTGATTGACGTTGATTGATGATGATGACGAGGATGACGAGACTGATGAAGAATGGAGCTAATGAGGCTGACGAGGAGGATGAGAAGGCTTAAGGTGCTTGATGACAAAGTGAAGGCGGCGGAGGATGGAGAGGAGCACATACTGATGATGAGAAAGGTAAAAGACAAGGAGGAGGAGCTGATAAAGAAGGGGATGAAGTAGATGTGGCAGATGAGAGAAGCAGGTTGATGCTAAGGAAGAAGGGGGTTCCAGCAATGTCAGAGGACTGAAGGCTTGTGCCACCAGTTGGCTCAAGAACGACTAGCAGGAAGACTAGTGGTGTCCGATGCCCTGAAACTGATGAGAGGCCCACTTCACAGGAGCAGGAGCAAGAGGAAGAGGTGCCGAGGAAGTAGGGACATTCGCTGATGTCAAAGGGAAAACGGGTTGTTCCACCAGTTGGTTCGAGAGATGGGCTGGACGACTGGTGGTTTCCAATGCCCTGGTGCTGAGCGGCGTCCTGCTTCATGTCGCGATGTGAGAAGGAGGTCTGAGACGATGGCACAAGGAAGATGAGTAGAATACAGCGAAAGTGATGGTGATGCAAATGGAATAGATGGTAGCAGTATGGGATGAATTTGGCAGTAAGAGGAAGGATGGAATGCTTAGGGCCCCTGGGGGAGGTGGAACTGGTGACAAAGAGGTGATCATGCCATGCGGTCACTGGATTCATCAACAAGGCCAGATGGAGTAGAAGGAATGTGGAATCTGCAGAGGAAAGGTTTGAGAGGAGTAATGCAGGCTGACAGGAGCAAGGAGCAGAAGCGGGAGGAAGCTTTGACGAAGATGGCAAAGGAGAGCTTGGTGGCTCGAGAGCTTCTCTCAACTAATGGCAACGGAGGGAGTTAAGGGTTTCCACGGGTGTTTTGATTGGACACAGGGCTCAGTCTCAGTGATGAGTGCCAAAGGAGCTTGAAGAGCAGACGGTACAATGCAGGTGACGCGTTGCCTTGCTCGGTCATGGAGCCACAAATTCATGCGTCATCAGTAGAATGATAGCATCCCCGTTAGCAGCATGTATTAGAATCATTGGAGCAGCTGAGCGAGTGATAGCAGAAGCAGGTAGAAGCAGTGGAAGATGTGAAATGCAGGCAGATATATAAGGGAATGTAACTGTGAACAAACATGGAGAGTTGAATAAAGGTGCAGGAGAAGTCCTGCGGATCTTAAGGTAGATTGACAAAGGCGAGAGTAGCCAGGGGCGCAGAGAGAATGTGATGGTGGAGAAGCAGTGTTGATGTTTGTAAGCTGGGCTGAGCGGATGAGCAAGAGCAACGGAACAAAGAGGTGCAGGAGTGAGGACATAGATTGGATGGTGAAGGATGAGTGAGCGAGAAGCAAGGAGAGCAGTGACAGGGCGGCGAGGCCGCGGATCCAAATGCAAACAGGATGGAAAGATTTTTATGGGTTGAACTGGGATAGAATGTAACTTCCTCCATATGTACGACAGAACAGGACAAAGGACAAGCAAGGGCTTATTGTGCGCTAGCTGGATGTGCTTGCAGTTTTTCCTCTTCTGAGGGCTTTCCTCAGTAATGTGCCCGTTGGTCGGGTTGATGACCGACAATGGTTATTGGTTATGACTGAGGTGGTTCACACTGAAGCTGAATTGTCATTGAGAGTGCTTCAGAATATCCGAGAGATGGAGGTGGTATCCTGATCTTCTCATGGTCATCTTCTTTATTGTGAAAGCATACTAAATCAGATTGTACGCTAGGAGGAATACGATGTGACTGACAGTGCTTGAAACTTTAGAGATACTTCAAAGATGTAGCTGAAAGAGCAAAAGCTGAGAATGAATTTGGAAACAACAAACAACTCACTGTGGGGATACACTCTCATCCACAAGTGCTCGTGAAAGCACGCAAGTCCAACCGACTAGTGAAAGTAGAACAACCTAGTCGCAAGCTCCCAAATAGCATCTCGCTAGAACACTATAGCCGTTTGTGCTGCTAGACTGTCCGACTGAAACACCGAAAGAAGCATCAGGTGCAACAATAGAATCTTTGCATAACTAAGTCTTGAACAATTAAGTATTTCAAAACCAATGATAAGGTCCCTTGGAGATACTCACAGAAAAAACTCCAGTGGGTGTGTGAGGATGCACCAACTGAGGCCGCAGCTGTCAAAGTAGCCCTTGAACGACACAGAATTCCAATCAGTGAGTGGAAACAAGTCCAGATGTTACCATGACTGACACTAAAACCCTCCCCCATGACCCGTACATGCCAAGCACCAAAAGCAAGAAAGGGTCATAAGACAACAGAAACAATGGAGGGCATGAGACAGAGTCACACAATGACCAGAGATGGAGAATGAAAGTGACAAGAGTGGTGTATCCTTTATACGGGAGCAGAGTCATGTGCAAGAAGCTTGACATTGCACAAACTTAAACCTGCCACTCATAAGCAGTTCTGTGAGAAAGTTCACGTTTTTCTGTCATGTATCAACATCCTCAACACAGACGTCACCGCTCACATGCTCCCGTGTAAAAAATGTTTCTTAATGTTTCTCTTGGGAGCGTGTGACACATGACATCATGTTCCGCAATGCGGTGTGTGATATTTCATTGTATTAGAAAATGGTGATACAGCGGATGGGTTGGCAAATCTGTTGCATGAGATGGCACAACCCGATGCTCTCATAAACTCCAGCACCCAGCACGACATACTCAACCTCGGTCAAGCTCCGTGTAATGCAATCGTGCATGCCTCTCTTTAAAGAAACTACAGTGCCTCTGGCGAGGAAGATGTAACCTACATGGCCACGAGCATCACGATCTTGTACCCCATCACTGTCAGTGAATTCATGAATAATCACAGACAGCTGTGCTTGAAAGCACAAGCACATACCTAACGATGCACAGTGCAGCTTCCAAATAGAGCTGCTGTGGATTTTTTTAGAATATGAAAAAAACTTCAAAAAAAAGGTTTCATTTGTACACATCATGGTCCCAAGGAACATGAGGGAGCCAATGACTCAGATGCACGTCGTGACATTGATGGACTCCCCCAAGCAAGCTGGGTCTGTGGACGCAAGAAGCCTCTGTCCAGCGGCCATCATAAGCATGGACACAGAGGGGATAGTGACCAAAAGGTCAGAAAACCCTTGTGAATTTCCTGATGTAACCAGCCTGATACACGTGCAGCACACAATGATGTCGGTCACGGTCAATCTTCATATCCAAGAAGAGACGGGATGGACTGTGATCCTTCATCCCGTACACATACTGGAGGAGATCCTTCACAGCATGGTAAGCCTCAGGGTCAGGGGAAGCAATCAGTATGTTTTCTACATAAACCAAATCAGCAACAAACGGTGTAGGAGGAGCACTCAAGAACCGAGCTGGATCAATTGGGCTGCGGTGATACCCTCCTTGATCCAAAGTAGTAGAGGCCATGAGATTCCAGCAACAAGGAGATGACTTTAACCCGTACAAGGCCTTTCAAAGGCGCCCAACACAGTCTGTGCCATTGTCAAAAACCTGTCGTGTAAAAATGCATTATTGATGTCCATCTCGCAAAGCTTACATTCATGCTGAGCCACCTCATTAAAGGAGGCCTTTGTAGTGGTGTACTTCTCGACAGAGACAAGGTGGCAAAAAATTCGACACCAAGATATTGGCATTAAGACGAGTTTTGTACCGTTCCACTAAGCTATTTTGCCTCTCTTTTCTTCCAAATAATTTACGAGCAGCTATCATCTTATGGCCAGATGGGAGCTTCACCCTTTCATACACCACATGCTCTTCAATAGCAGCCAGCCCCTAACAGAAAGCCCGTCCCTAGATTGATGCATCTGCAGCAGAGCAGGCTTGTTGCACATTACTTGGCTCAATCAGACGTGTCGTGGTGTCAATCACAACAAATGTGGTGTTTAGAAGGGTGCCTCGTACAACCCGACCAGACAATGCAGCCGCAACGACACTGTGGAACCCATCAGTGATGAGGGAGTGTCCGCATACAGTGTTTAGCTGCACCATGGCCGACACAAGTCCAAGGGTATCCAGACCAGAGGCAAAGGAGGCTGTGTGGAGCCAAATACATTATTGTGGACTGGACGAGCAGACCGCGTGGGCCTTCAAAAGCCAGCCTGATCAGTGGAAATGGTCATTGGGGCATAGTGAGGCACAAACGACAGTGGTCTAAAGCAACCGACAGGTGTGTGAATGGACAACTAGTAGACAGGCAACTGCGAGGGTGTGATTGGTTTGGCTGCAGTTGGGACCACAACGGAAAATGCAGGAAACTGTGCTGGTAGGGGCAGTGACGCAATAGGAGATGAAGATGGTGAAACTTCTAATGCAGGAGGAGGTGACTTAGTGGACGATGTTGTTGCGGCAGGAGTTGACACAAGCGACGACATGGATGCGGTAGGAGACGATGCAGGTGATGACTCTGCTAGAGTAGGAGATGAAGCATGTGGAAAGGTGGATACAAAAGGAAACAGCCCATGCATGCAAATAGCAGGAAAAGAACCACAGCCATGACTGAATGGTACCTCACTGACACCACCTCCCCTGAATGAGACGATAGTGCAAGCAACAGGACAAAGTGTGAGATGCTGTAGGAGAAAGTGTCAAACAAGACACTCTCCTTTTAGAAAACAAGAATGTCACGAAACTCAACAACCTGACGTTGATCAGGGTCCCAGCACTGCCAAGCCTTGGAGTGAGACGAGAAACCTAGAAAAGCACAGACACAACGTCAAGGAGATAGCTTGCCATCGCGTAAGTCTTGAGGGTGCCAAACGTAGTCTATGCTACCCCACGTCCAAGCAAGACAAAGTTCCATACGATGACCATACGATCACTGACATGATGTGACATGATGAGCAATGGATCGAGGGGAACACCGTTCCAAACCCACATCATGTAGAACATGCCCTCAAATGCACACATTGGGGGGAGACCAGACTCAACAAGAAGGATTCAGACACCATCAGTGAGGATGTGGTTCTAACGTTCAGCAATCAGGGTGCGTAGCCATTGTGTCTCTTCACATGCTTTGAGAAAAGCGATGTGCTTTTCCTCAGCAGTAGAGAGGGAGACACATTCCTGTTTCCTGCTTGCCCAAGAGACCACACCTCCATTCAAGAGGCACACGAAGCCCAAGGTGGACTTTCTATCATCATTTTTTCCTCCCCAGTCAGCGTCGGTGTAGCACATAAGGCATAGCTGGTCAGATCCTCCTTGGCCTCCAAATTGTAGACTCAGGTGTCGTGACTTCTGTAGATAGCGCATGATGCCCTTGACTGCTTGCCACTACTTTGGCCCTGGATTGGCCCCAAACCTGCTGACCTATCCCACAGCACAACAAATGTCAGGGAGTGTTCCTACCATGACATACATGAGGCTGCCAACACTGGACTGGTAGGGAATGTTCTCCATCTTGTGTCGTTATGCTTTTGTGCTGGGGCTGATGCAAGAGGAAAGCTTGCAGTCTGTCATCATGGGTATGCTGATGGGCTTGTAGTTCCCTATATTGTTGTTGATCTGATATACCCCTTGTCCATAGCTGAAATCTGGACAGGCATAGGAAAGACTAGGCATGCATTGCTCCCTTGGAGTAAGTCTCCTAAGTCTGGTCCAAACAGATATGGCATGTACTACTCCCTTACAGCAAGTCCCCTTGGTCAAAACTGGATAGCATAGCTAGCAAACACTTCCTAGGGCAACTCCTTTCGGCTTAGACATACCAGAGTTAATCTTTGGAGAAAGAGGTCATAGGGTCAAATCTCCTACTCGTGACTTATATTCTTTGTGACCAAAAGGGGGGCATGAAGGTTTTCTTAGACATCTTCGAACATTCTGAGGTCCTTCCTGGTAGCTGGCGCCACTTAGCGGTCACAAAGAGCGCCATGTAGGCAAGGGGGATGATGCAATCCAGATTGCCCCCAAAGTGGCTCATCCAAGGAGCCACTACGCGCCTAGGCTAGAGGCTGGCTCTAAGACTATACAGTACCTGTCTGTTGCCTATGGTTGATTACAGTTCTTACCTTTGAGACTCCTCACAGAGTTGTCCACCAAAGGTGGAAACTAAAGAAACATTTGTTGGACTTAGCCCCAGGAGTTAGCTCCTCATGCAAAAGTGATTAGGTGCTAAGGACACAGTGCAAGGAAGTGATTCCTACGAACTACTCGGCGTGGAACCGTGATTCTGAGGGTTGTACCTCCTCCTAGTTGAAATACTAGGAGAAGAGCATGTGCCATTGTGTCGACCTTGTTTTCAGTCCGTTGCCTCATACCGGTTGACAAAGGGTTACAGGCCCACACTCACTAGTTGTAAGGCATGATTCTACGCACTCTCGCCCTCTTTGTTTTGTAGCACTCATCAGGTATATTAGCTCCTTCAGCTCATCGGCTCCATCAGCTCCAACGGCACATGCTCGCACTTAGCGAACAAGGGCCAAGGACTAGCTCTGCCCTTGGAGGTACAACCCTTGGGCCCTAACCAGGATAAGTTGTGCCCTTGGAGGCACCACCCTGTGTTCGCTATCGTGCATTCCTCTCAGTTTGCAGGTGATCAACGGCTAAGGGGTAAGCAACAGATGTGCACCTTCTAAACTGGTAGCAAAAAATAGCCTACATCAGCCTACATCAGCATCAACAAAGCAGAGAAGCAGTATGAAGATGCCTAAGACGCTCAGTTTTGAGCGGGTCAACGGTGGCATGTCAAAGTTCATAGGAGTGGGTTTTCCCTTGTGGAAATGGCAGTTTGAGATCGTCATGAGAGTGTGCGTCGAAACCGGAAATAGCTTCATTTTTTTCATTTTGTTTTGGTAAAGACAGACCTTCTATTGTCAAACGAAATGTCGTCGTCATTGAAACATGCCAAAACACATCAAAACACAACGTAATTGCATGCGTAACATTTTAAACCAATTTTTTGAATGTACCCCAAAATTTGAAAATGATAAATGAACACTTTGTGATGTCCAAGCAATCTTTTCAAATCAAATCACGGGAGCGCAAGAGTGCCAAGTACTGAGTTTACCTTATATGCACAAAATTCACAAATGACAAAGGATTTTGCATGTAGTATTCTGTGCAGCATCCAACCATTAACACTGTTATTGAGCAGTAAGATCAGCCAAAAACATTACCGGTTTAGAAGGCATGCATTTAGGTTGGCCAATTCTCTGCCGCTTGATGTTACAGCATTATTCATGTGCCGCCAACGATCATCGGGAAGTGCATTACCGCAACTGGCGGAGTGTCTCGGCGGAGTTCAGTGGACAACCGATTCAATGAATGTCACGGCTGTCGACGTCGGAGTCATGCTTGACGAATGATCCAATAAATGTCTTGGTCCGCGACATTGGCGACGCAAAACAATGGTGCCGATGATGCATTGAACCATCTGCCGGTCACACCGGATGGTTCAACGTGTCGCTCACCGTTCAACCGCTTGATGAATCATCCCTAGTGCGGTGACGCATTGTTCATGCGGAGCGGCCATCGACAACTGAACTCATACCTCCAGGACGACATCGACTTTCTTTACCTAAAAGCACAGACCAACAAACTCACTGATTCTGAAGGACCCTCTGCCTACCTCACCTCCAAAGTGCACGCACGCAAAGCCCGCACATGCTTCTCTAGCCTGCAAGTCTCTGACAACAACCGTGCAACAACCCACAAAGACATAACCAACCACGTCCGCTCCTTCTTCTCAAACCTCTTCGCTGCTCGCCCCTCCGCCGCCCAGGCGTGCAGGGCCCTCTTCTCTTTTCCACCCCCAAGACTACCACCTTACGCACGATCCTCTGTGAACAGACCCTTTGTTAGTGATGAGCTCCACGTCGCTCTGAAATCGCTCCCGCCCAACAAGTGCCCCTGGAATGATGGCCTCACCTGTGAATTCTACCTCGCGTTCTGGGATGATCTATCACCACACCTCACTAACATTGCCAACACAATCCTTGACTCCCGACAATGCCTACAATCTTTCTTGTCAAATGCAACCATCCTTATTCATAAATCAGGAGTAAAATACGACATTGCCAACTATCGCCCGATCACTCTCTTGAACACGGACCATAAAATCATTGCAAAAGCTATCACCCTGCGTCTTGCACCTATTGTACCCACCCTTATTCACGAACACCAAACAGCCTTCATTAGACATCGCAGTATCTACCACACACTTATCACCCTTCTGGACCTCCAACAACACCTCATTGACTCCTCCCAGCCAGGGTTGGCTGCAACTATCGACTTCAAGAAAGCATACGACTCCCTAAGCCGGTCATACATGCTCCACGTCCTCAAACACTTCGGTCTTGAAGGAGCAATCACATGCATCATAGAAACCACCTACACGAATACATCGACATCTCTACTAATAAACAACCACTTGACTGACCCGATCCGCGTACAATTGGGCGTTAGACAAGGATGCCCCCTTGCCCCAATACTCTTTGCCCTCTCCGCTGAACCGTGGCTCACTAGCCTGCAAATGGGCTGCCTCCCCGGTATCACTCTCCAAAGTGAAAGGATACTGCGGCCAGCCCACCTAGCTATACATGCCATGGCATACGCAGATGACATCACCATCCTCCTCAATGACGAACAAAAACTTCTCTACCTTTCCCCCTCGCTCGCAAACTTCAAAGCTGCCTCTGGCTTAGAACACAATCCTACCAAATCTAACCTCTTCCCGCTCGGAGCTACACGACATGCTCCCCCAACAGTCCCCACCCCCTTCCCATGGAAAACATTGCCCGGACGCATCCTTGGTGTATTTTTCACACCTAAACCAAGTAGCTCCTACACTTGGGACCCCTTACTTGAAAAACTCTCGAAATCCTGTGATCGAAGTCAATGTCCGCCTTGCATGCCACAACGCTAGCAAGAGTCACCCTTGCCCAGACATACCTCCTTGCTTCAATCGTGTACCATGCTACCATCCTCCCCCCCCCCCCCCCCCTGTTGACCATGTGCAACGTGTCTACCACATCATACATAACCTCGTCGCCAATGCCACAATCGCAGACGATGCACGACAATTTTGCTGTTTCAGCATTTCAACACTTACCAGACCTAAAAAGCCTTGGTGGGCTTAACCTCCATGATCCAGTGATCAAGATCAAGTCCCTACATGCGCTATGGGTTCCAAGATGTGTACTTGGGCCAACAAAGTCGTGGAACATCCTCGGTCTGAGCCTCATCTCATACCCTAAACACAAACCACTTCCAATCCTCTCTGCCCACCCCCTCATTGCACAGAAGATGAAACTCAACCCTCAGTGGAATGCATACATGGATGCATACCATGAGGTGTTCAGCCCTATTGCCAATGCCCCCTTACTCCCGCACCTTCTCCTGTGAGAAAGACTAGCATTTAATCACGAGCTCACTCGTTAAAACCTTAGACCCTTTGGCACTCAAAAATACAATGACTTTCTGCTCACGATGACAGTGTCGGACATCCTCATCCCACTCGATGGCAGCAGACATCGCCTCCTAACTGCCGATGAGGTCAGAGACCGTTTCTCGGCTGCTCAAGCTCACATCCTTCTCGAAGTCATCCGCGCCCTCCCACAGGCCTGGATACGCGTCCTGGAAAGGAATGGCGCACCAAATGCTGAAGCCATTGCATCACTCAGTCAATGGTTCGTGCCAATAGACCTTGAAGCTGGTGCTAATCCAACAATGGTCCTGAGACTCAAAGGCATTGAAAACAATAACTTGCTTTGTACACCTTTCACAACTCTTGTTTGCCTGTCACGCCCCGCAGATGCACCCCGCCTCTATTCCCCAAACGATGTCTCCCCAATCAGCCCGCTCCCCTGGACCAAACATATAGACACTCCAGGGCAGTTTCGCCACTCATGGATCCATTGCCCATATGGCCTCCATTGCGTATATGAAAAACTAGACTCGCTCGCCTCTCCTAGAGCATGCCGTCTTGAACTTAACAAAAAGCTCCTCCCGACCACATTAGCCGACCCATGTGTGGAATGGACCGCCCTCATGGGTTCTACCCCCCCGTGGACAGAGGTCCTCTCCAACATCCATGATGCCTGGACCCCACCAAAAGCCAGAGACGTGAAAATCCGAATAAGTTGCCTCGGCCTTCAAAGTGGCACCCGTATGGCCCCCATCACTGATAGTGGAGACCAAGTATGCCCTTTTTGCCACTCCATTGAAAACACCCCGCATATTTTTCTTGCATGCCCCGTCCTGGCTGATTACAACTCTTACGTAAAAAGGATTATTCATCACTACTTTGGCATCCATAACCCTCCGTGGTTCTCACTCATCTTCGGGACATTACCACTTCACATCCCCACCCCTCGTCTTTGGAATGTCTTCCATTCAATATTCATTTACTTTCTTTGGCAAAGACGCTGTGATGCAAAGTTTTGATCCATCATGTGGCCACTTCGCAGGTTCAAAAACACGCTAAGACAACGAGTGAAAGTGGCCTTAGGCTCAACCTTTCTGGCCTTACCAAATGATAGAATGCGACGCCGCTTTTGGGAGGAGGCCCAAAAGTTCCCCATATGCTTTGCCTCACAAAACCCCAACCTTCCCACTCACTTGCACCCCTCCTTTCCTTGGCCAGGCGATGGGGAAGAATCGTGGCGGTGGTGGCGGCAGCGACTCCGGCGAGCGCCAACACAAGAGAGTGCGCCTGAGTGAGCTACAATCAGCAGGCCCTTCGTCGTCGCGCGAGACCAGCCAATCATCGCAGTGCACCACATCCCAGCAGTCCCCACGCCACCTACCAGCCTCGCAGCCGCTGTCGCCCCCACCCCGACCTCCACCCCCTCCTCAACCCCCCCTTCCTCTTCCCACCCTTGACCTCACCCTTGTCAAACGCGACGCTCAGCCAGTGTTGCCTGTGCTCACTGTCCCTGTAACCCATCGCCGTCCTAGCGGGCAACCTGGGCAGCAATACTTCCTCGTTGTCGAGTTCCCTCGGCAGCACCTCTCTGCCCTCTCTGCCCTGTGTCAGAGCGTCCATGCACGCATCGACACCCACCCGGACCGCTTCCCCCCTCCTGCTGGCCCCCCATTTGGCTCTCAACCCATCGTAACTATTAGGAACTACTCTACATCACCTGCCTCAGGATCAGCATACACCTTTCTCACCTTCCGCACGGAGGATGCTTGCACTGCTTTCCTCGACCTCAAAGACCTTGAGGTGTATGCAGACTCCCCCCCTCCTCCAGGATCCTCCGCATCACCACCCACTCAAGATGACCCCACCCGCACTACCGCTCCGGGATGCATCCTCTTCACTGCATCCCTTTCTAAGGCCCTCCCACCAGCACCTGAGGACCACTCTGGCCTCATGCCCGGCGCAGCCCCTCCTAAAGCCAAGGTTCAAGTCGTTGTGAAGGAAGTTCCCCCCTCCTTTCGCATCGAGGAGCTCACTACATACCTCATGCAGCCAGGGCCACCAACCCAAGGCAGCTCTGAGCCCTCCCCACCCTTCCTTGCGGAAATTCGCGGCTTCAAACAACTGACCGCTAGATGAGGTGGTCGAGCCCTCAACATCTTCGTCGGGGAGGCCATCGCCCCTCCCCACGATCCCGACCTCAAACACCTTCCCCCTCTCCACATCCTTGATCCTAAGTTCCCTGTTGTGACGAAGATCTCACTCTCAACGCAGAAGTGCAACCATTGCCCAGAGCACCACCCCTCTGAGGCACACGACGCCTTTGCACCTCGAGGCCGCAGAGACAACAAGCTCCTTGATAGAACTTGTGCTGCCGCCAAGGCCGAGCTCTACCAAAAGCTCAGCCCAACCACTGTGCCTCAGAGAGTGTTCAGTGACCCAGCCATTGCCTTCATCGGCAACGGACAGCTCTCTGAGGAGTTCACATGCATCCTCCCTGGTTGCAACGCCTATGGCGTCGGTATCCTATCCTGCTACATCCACATCCACGACCGCACTCACATCGACGGCCTCCTTGCAGGACACGCACGCACTGATGCCCTCAACGTGACAGTACGTGAACTTTGCAGAAGTCTTGGCCTCCCCCAGTAGGCCTAAGAGGGTGACTGAGAAAAACACCAACAAAGAAAAAAAACCTCAACTCGCCCGCTATCACTCCTCTACCCCTTACTTCCAGTACCCAACCTCACCCCCCTCCACACCCCCCTCAACCTGCCTCTCCCTTCATCTGCCGCTCTCTTGCACACCCACAACCACCCAGTTTCATCCACACCCTACCACTGCTCCTCCCCGACCACCATCCTTCTTCATCTTCAGAAGCAACTCATCTCTATCCCCTACTCCACTCTCTTCCTTCCTTTTCTCATGAAGGAACTTGACTATTTCGTGCCTCTTACAACGCAAACCCCTCCTTCACTTGACCCACCCACACCTTCTTCTCGTG